>WEIU01000063.1:277705-339028 GCA_013389925.1 Aegithalos caudatus | reverse complement strand
AAAAAAAAAAAAAAAGGTTGAAATATGGAGGTGCCAGAAGGAAGAGAAATCAGAATGGCAGGTGGGGATGATGTGTGCATTAGCAGGTTACCACAATCCTGGTACATCCACCTGCAGCTTTTCAGGACAGCTGATCAGAAAAACAAGGGACAGCCTGCACAGGGAGCAGTCCACCCATGGGTGAGACCAGAAGACACTCTTTCAGATACTGACAGAAGGAGATAAATGACAGTAAATCCTAATGATGCAGAAAGGTGAGATAAGATGGGTAAACACACCTTGGAGCTGGCTGCCCCACCTGCACTCATGAATTTTAATGCTTGTGACAAAATTACTGGATTAGGACTTGTTTTAAAATAGACTAATTTATAAATTATAAATCAAAGATAAACCATTCTTTTTAATCAAAGAAGCTCATGCACTGAACTTCAATATTCTAACATTATATCCTGAGGAGAAGTTTGGCGACAAGGAAAAGCTTGTTAGGGAAAGCACTCTCCTGAAATTAGGAGGAAAGTGCTAATACTCTCTTGTCTTTTCTGGCTGTTCAGTGGTGTTTGAGCATGTAAACAGCCTGACCAGAGTGAAAATGAGCTCTGCCTTGCACAGGGAGCCACTGCCCCACACCAGCTGCATTAGGAATGCTGAGGAGGGACAGTAACAGGCAGAAGCTTATGACCATTTTCACCAGGTATAATAGAAATAAATTACATGAGGAAATATGTGTTTGAATAAGTTTGTGCTTGGTCCTTGTTTGAGTCCAGGAACAAGAGAGCAGCAAGGTGGTTTTGAATGCTTTTTATATCTCTGTGGTGGCACTATGGCAAAGTCACTGCCAAATCTCAGGAGCAGGGCCACCACCATGGTTTGCTGGGAACAATTTAGGAAAGATCCCTGGGATTACATTCAGACCTCCTGCAGATCAGGTTGTTATCTGAGAACAAGAGGGAAGTTAAAGAACCCTGAAGTATTTTTTTTTTTCTTTCTTTCTCTGGAGCCAAGGTCAGGTAACTCCCACCAATAAAGGGAGGGAATATTGGTCACTGGTGGCGGTCACTGGTGGCAGTCCCTGGCATCCTACTCAAACACTGTGTAAATGTCAGGCTTCAGCATCATAGAAAGTCAAAACTGGCAGCAGAAACTGAATTATCTGTAGGTAATCTCTGCTCTGGGGTCTCTGCCTGTATGAATTATTAAAAGGAACATTAAAATTTATGGAGGATTCGACAAATTCTGTGTTCTGTTGTCATAAATTGGCCTATGTGCTTTTTTAAGGTAGTGACATAAGAATATTTCTTCAGTGTTTGTAAGCAAAATGCAAGGAATTGTTGATTGTAGTGTTTTGATCTTGTTGTTGCTGTTTGAATTGGAAGAAAGAGTGCCCTGGGGGTCGCGTCTGGCCCTCTGCCCTCTAACCAGTGTCTCTGTTTTCTCTCTTCTTAATTTTTCCTTTCTCCCTGAATGTTTTAGACATTTCAGAAGCAGGGTAATGTCACAGTGGGGTAGCTGGAGGTTGTAGTCTTAAGACATTCTCCCCCATGATCAAACTGAAATGCCAAAAAAAAAAGTGTATTTGCCTTTGAGGTGGGGGGAGGTTTGAGGGAAAGAACAATCACCAAAAATTGAATTGCTGCTTGGAGTAGTCTGCCTTTGTTTTGGCTGCTTTGGAAGTTCAGGCAATTGTGGTTAAAATTGTATGTCTTACCTGGGTGGAATGGATTTAGTCATCCTTGCATTTTTGAGACAAGGACTCATTTGTCATTTGCCTCAAAAGAGCCTGAATTTTGTGCAGTCTCACTGGACATCAGAAAGGACTGTTCTTATGACCACTAAACCATTAGGAACAAAACTGTACAAAATGTTGAATATATTTTCTGATCTCCTGTTTCTGGATTATGCAGTTTTCAGTTATGTATTCTTCAGTATGTCTCCTCAGTGAGAATCTTCTGGTAGAGATATATATATATATTAAACCTTTATCCCAGATTTTTTTTAAATGCCTCCTCTATGTTGAAAATTCCTTCTTCTGTCAAGGCTGGGCTTTCATAAGCATGACTGAGCTGTTGTAGATAAAATCTTTCAGCAAAAGTACTTGCTTTTGGGAAGGCCAACCTCTGACACTTCTGTGTGTAACAAAGGCTGGGAATAGGCATTGGTGGAATTTGGTGTTCACAGGGAAAACACTCATGAGAGTAACTCAGCCTGCATGGGGCTGTGCTGCTTTAGCAGGTTTGTGCTTTAAAAATGTGAACCTGCTCAAGATGAAGCCCTTTCACTTAAATGTAGATGACTTGTGTAGCAATAGGCATGTCCCTCCTGAGGAGCTCTCCTCCTCCTCAGTGATGGGCTTGGAGCTGGAGTCCCTGCTGGAAAGGCTGCCTCAGAGGGAAGAGGGACCTTGGGCAGCTGTGGGAGCAGCTGGGGAGCCAGGGGCTGGCACAGGGGCAGGGCTGGCACAGGGGCAGGGCTGCCTGCATGGCTCTCTGCCTGTCCTGGTCCTGTTGCAGCTTCTGGCTGCAGCCCTCAGGGCTGACACACTCCTGGGTGCTGGTCTGAGTGTCCCCAGCATGCTGGATCTTCCCATTTTTTGTCCATCTGTTGAGTTTACAGAACCTGACCAGGATCCCCACACCTGGTGCAGCAGCACTTGCTGCAAAACTTTTAGAACATGATAACAGGAACTCTGCTGTGTCCTTTTTTTTTTGTATGGACAAGTTAGCAGTGTTCCCCATGGCAAAGTCCTCCAAGCCAGGCTGCTTCCCTTGGGCACTGCTGTCCCTTGGGGCCTCACAAACAGCAGCAGGGCAGCAGTGGCCCTGGGGAGACAAATCCCCTGTGAGCTGAGCCTTGGGCACATGCAGAGGTGCTCTGCTGAAGGTGAACTTACCTGGATGTCTGCCCCAGGTGAGGAGTTAGTCTTTGGTACCTAACAGTTCAGTATGTTTTCTAGTGTACATGATCAAGTAAACTGATGGAGGAGAAAGCAAACTGGATTGGGGACTAGTGGCTTTCAGGGGTTTTGTTTCTTTTTTTTGTCTTTCCTACTGGGTTTCTTCCCATTCCTGTCTGAGGCATGTACAACAGCACTGGTTTAACAGCCTCATGTGAAGGGGGTGTAACCTTGGGAGCAGGTCAGACTGCTGAATTTCCCAGCCTCAGTTTTTATTTAGGAGGAACACCTCAGCTCTGAGCTCCACTGCAGACACAGCAGCACGTCTCAGTTGGCAACTTGGCATCATTAACCATAAAGTGTAAGGCTGGGCTTGGTCTGACAGTTTTAATCAACTTCTCCCTCAAGGTCACCCTGGGCTCCTGAGTTATGGGAGTCCCAAAACCTGTTGTGATTTATTTTGATGAAGATAAGTCAGTCCATGTTTTCTGACAGTTTGGCTGTTCTGTGATCTGTAACTACATTGCTTCTAGTACTGAAAATACACTCAGGACAAACATGTGTGGATGGACAGCTCAAATAATAGCAATCCATCTTAGCAAATGGCATTAGTTCTCTTATTGCTTCTTTCAGCTGACTTGTCCCTTCATAAAAGGAGAGGCTTATTACTCCCACAGGAGGTTCAGAAAAACCACTTTTCTCAGAAAACCCGTTAGCTTTCTGGTATAGCACTTAGATGGTTTGGGAAGTGACAAGGGGATTTGTAAAGATTTTTGGGCAGCTTGAGTAGAGTGAGGAGGAGGAGCTGAGTGCCTGACCTTGCTGTAGCCACTCAGCCTGAGTGCTAAGAAGTTCAAACCCATTTATATCTGCTCATTTCCCTTGTGTTCCCATTTCCATATGCACACATGGCAGGGATCAGGAGGATGCCTCACGAGGTCAGTGTGGCTGCCTTAGGAATGGGGCATGGCTTCTATCAAAATGATTACCAAGTGGCTGCTGTTAAAAGAGCTGAGTGGATGCTCTGGTGACAACCTATGGAGAGTTATGTGTGGATAATAATTGTGGGATAATGATGAAACTGAAGTTTATCCTGCTGCAACTTTGGTGCAGCTGAAAATCAGGGTTGTGCCTGTCTGGATAGCCAGCATACTTAATGATGGTGTGTGACCTGGGTGGATTGGGCATTCTGGAGCTAACCTCTGCAGACAGGCCCTGCTGGACTGCCTACAGACAGGGTGATTGACTGACCTCCCAGCCAGCCCTCAGCAAAACAAAGGAGCTCTGCAGACAGGACTTCTGGACAGTCCTGGGCACCTTCCCAGTGGGTTCCTGCTGTGCACAAACTTGTAGCTGCTGCTTGTATGCTGGGATGTGCTGGTTAACATCCTGGGCAGAAAATCCAGGAGCTCTTGAGGGTTCTCCCTTTGGCATCTGCTGTAGACAGAGGTGTTGACCAAACTGTGAAAAGGTAACTTTAAATATTCAGACAAAGCTGCTCAGTAGGAGTGGCCTTGTAGAACAGTCTTTTTTAGTGGCCAGGAGAGTTATGAGATGGTTTGTACATAATTTAAGGCAATGAGTAGAGATGGATTTTGCCTATGCTGGTGTAGTCACATAGGTGTGCTAGTGGGGTGTGAGGATTCTCCAGAATGGTTCAGGGAGCCTTATCTCACCTGGCTGAAGGAAGGCATCTTTGCAAATCCTTGCAAGCTGGAGGCACCCATCAGTACCTGGACAGCAACAGACCATCCTATCTGAGAGGTTTCAATCTCTAAAGAAGCATTGCCCAATACAAACCATACCAATCAATCAATTAATTATTTCAGCAAGCACTTGTGCCTGTGTCTTTGCAAGAGCATCCATTCAGCACAGGTGGGATGCTTCCACTGAGTTGTTGCCAGGGTCATCCTTTTATTGACTTCTTCAAAGAGCTGGAAGAAAGTCTTGTTAGGCTGGTGAGCAATGTTAGTAATTGTGAAAAGTGCTGAGGGTCAAGTTTCCCAAACCCAAAGTCTGTGTTGGCTGGGGTACATCCTTTTGACCAGGATTATTTCCAAGCCAACAACAGTGTGGGCACTTCTCCTGGGGACAGGAAGCTGCAAGAGGCAGAAAGTCTGGCAAAGACACAAGTGCTGCTGTGCTACACCTGAAAAACATCTGAGAAACACACAAGGTCTCCAGTGCAGACTACCTAGGCAACTATGTTGGTACTCGGTACAAAGGCTGGATTACAGTTTAAAAAAGAATTGGAATGTATGCGCTCTGCAGTGCTGTTTATTTATAAAACAATTTATTTATAAAATTTATTTATAAAACAATTTCAGCTAACAATACATGGCCGATTCAGATGATGCTTCAGGATTTGAATGAAGTCAACAGCTTGTCTGTGCCTGTTTGTCAGTGGATGAGTGCAGGCTATTTGCTGTAAGAAGTTGAGATTGAAAGAACAGAGGTGATGCAGGCAGACTGCCATCTTTCTCCTATTATCTATACACACTAAAGCTAAAAATATGTGTTGTTGCTTTCAGTTCTAATATTTGGTATATTCAATGCTTCATGAACCAGCCAAAGTGCTACTTTATTGAAAGTAGGAAAAAGCTCCCTTCATATAAAATGCAGCTTAAAAAGATTGTCTCTGCCTTAGCATTGACCATTATGTCTCCCACATTTACCAAAATTCTTCACATGAGAAGATTAAAACTTAAGCAGAGGGTGACCTTTTATAGACATGTTTCTGCTTATTACTCTCACTGAGCTCATCATTCCAAGAGCTTTTCTGTTGATTGCTTTGGCCACTCTGAAAGGGGTCTTCTAAGGCTTTGCTCTTCCTGGACCCTTTAATGAAGGTATTTCATCTTTTTATGAACTCCTACACACAAATAAAGAAGCAATAGAATTTGTATTTTTAAGTAGCAAGCGTGGGCCAAACAGTCTTACTTTTACAGACAAAATTACTGCCTTTATAGAGAAAGGAAAAGATTTTAAATTATTATGGTTTTTAAGCTGGTTTACAGACTTCAACATTGAGAAGCATTTGCTACTGATTCTGTAGAGTGCCTTGGAAAGAGCAACCTCACCTTTGTTGCTTCGTGGCTGGACCACATAGCCTGCTGTTATCACAGACACTGATGTATTAGAGTGCTATGAGGGTATACAGAAGTCTCCTGGCAACCCAAAAACGAGCACTTCTAACACTTCTCTTCCCAAATAGTCTTTCTCTAGGCAATATTTTATTGTCCAACTTTTAATAAAGTCTTGTGAAGTAGCAATAAAGCAGAATATGAAGGTATTGCCTTCACCAGGATATCAAATATGTAAGAAGTGAATTGCAGCTAGCCCAATACTTCAGTTTGACAGTTAAGCTGTATTGTAACAATACGTGCATGTGGACCATTCACAGATGGTATTGTAGCTGTAAATAAAACTGTGTTAAATCTTCAAGCATCCAGTGGGAGATTTTTCCTGTCTCCTCTCTCCTGAATATGCAGAAGAGTGTGGTCCAATTAATTTTTCCAGCATAAGAATTATGAAGGATCCTACTACTGATTTTTAAATAGATTTCACTAGGGGTTAGAGCTTCAGGATACAGTGTCCTGAAGAATCCCTCTGGCAATATCTGGAAAGAAACATCAGTGTCATGTTCTTTCTATTTTTAATGCACTTCACTATGGAAACAGTTCTGTGCTTCTCCTGCTGTCTGTCCATCTCCCTAGTAATTTTGAACTGTTGGATGACATAAATCAAACGTGACAGAGGTAGAGGTCTTAAAAGATAATTAGCTTCCTGCAAGTTTTTGTCTGGATAGAGATGAAATTCTACTTTATGCCTTTATAAACTTAGTCTGCAGCCTATGTTGAACCTTTACTGGAGATCTCATGAATTTAAAAAGAAAGGAATTTACATTCCATACTCTAAGTATGGGTAACACTGGAGCTGGAGCAAGTAAAGCTGTGTCTGTAATTTCCAAAAGTTGCTGACCTGTGTGCTTGTGCTGAAGGAACTTGGACCTGGGCAGAAAAAGCACGGAGATTTTGCTCCTGGTCAGTGCCAAAAGACATTCACTGAGCTTTGGGCTTAAGGGATTGTTTTTGATTGAAGCTGCTCTGGCTGAACCTGTGCTCTGCAGAGCATGATCTCAGTGTGGCCACCCTCCCAGGGTGGGAGTTCTGCTGCTCAGTGTTCCTGGAGGGTTTGGGGCAGTTTGGCCAATTTCATGTGGTTTGTTGCTGCATTTTGGGGTGTGAGCTTGTTGCTGCATTTGGATGGTGTGCTGCACACCTATGCTCATCCCTACCTGTATTCCCTGATGTACCTCATGCACACTGCTTTGTTTTGGACCCTGTCTGAGGTAGAATGAACTACTTTGGGGACTTTTTACAATCTAGATCCCTGTTCATCCACCCACCCCCAATTCTGACCTTAGCCACTGCCCCAAGAGAGTGGATTTCCTGCCCAATTTCCCCTTCAGACTGTGGCCCCATCCAAGTGTAAACCATAGGATGACTTTCTGATTTTCTGATGCTATCATTTTGATAAGCTTTTAATGATTTATTAGCCTCACTGCTGTTTTGAGTGCTGTGTTAAACACATTTTCACCCAACCCCAGGGTCCACCAAAGTCCTAAACTGGCTACTTTTACAAGCATCTCCTGGCTTTGCATTTTCTGTGAATGCTTTGCCTGTCTTTTGTACACACCTGAGCAGAAGAAATTGTAACAGAGGCACAAAAAAAAAATCCAGTTCTCATACTCAACTTGTCTTACAGCACAAGAATAAAAGGAACGCTCACTGATGAGAAGGAACATGCTCAAAAAGAGTTTGGGAAACAGTTTTCACGGCAGATAAGTGGTGTGGAGCATTTTTAGTCCTGGGAAATCATTAAGGCCAAGTGTGGCAGGGCTCAATGGAACAGCAGTGCATATATGAACATAATGCAGCAAGAGAGCAAAGGGAGCTATCTGTCTTTTGATTGAATATGGAGCATCTAAACAAACAAGTAGAAAACTTAGCTATCTCCAAATACAAAATATTTGGAAAGATGGGAAGAAAGGCCTTGGGCTCCTGCTGAGATATGGCTGCTCAAGGCACCAGTCCCTACAGTGCTCACCAGAGGGTTTCTAAATCTGACTTACAGAGGGGCTCCACATCCATGCACTTCTCAAGGTCTGCTTTCAGAAATAAACATGAAGAAACGTTAAAGATTCCCTCACAAAAGGGCTTTTTGTGAGCTTTTTGCTTGTTTGCTTTTGTGGGTTGGTTTTGGGTGTTGGTTGTTGTTTGTTTGTTTGTTTGTTTGTTTTTCTGGGATTTGGTTATTTGGGTTTTTTGGTTGGTTTGGTTTGGTTTAGGGTTTGTTTGTTTTGTTTTTTTTTAATCTTCCTGCCTTCTAAAACAAACTGTCTGGAAGTTCAAGCAGTGTTGTTTGCTGCTTCTGGTGGATCTTTTTTAGCTGCCACTAGCAGCTGTTTATGGACCTGTATCACCTGTCCCTGGTGAGTTTATCTCAGTCCTGTTTGTAACATTTGAAGCCATGCTTAAGGGTGAGTATAGAACTTCACAGGTTCTCTGCTGTATGTTACAATATTTTAGGAGTGAACATGATGCAAATGCTTTGAAAATTGGGTAAATTGATTAATTTTAAGGTTCCAGGGAGGACCCAGACATTGATCCTGCAATGTAATTCACCCCTGAAGAGCTTGTGGCAGCATTAGGACATGTGCTTTTATAAAACTTGTTATTAGGAAGGTGTCTTCAACAAATCTCAACATAGGTTGGATAGCTCTTAAAAATAATTGGTTGAATATTAATTTCTGTGGTTCACTGCAATTATGTTAATTATGGGGAACTCATTAGTCACTAATGTAAATATTAGAACCTCTTCTGTAACATTCACTGTAATTTAATGCTAATTCACAGAACCATTATTAAACTGTTAATAGCCAGGGATGGAATCCATTCAAGTACATAACACCTCAGACAATCAGCAAAGCCTTGCAGCTGGGGAAGAACTGTGTTACAGTCCACACACACTTTGGACTCACAGTCATGAACTGTTGGCAGCCTTCCCATCACAAATTAGAGGAGACTCAGAGCAAACTTGTGAGCCTGATATTTCTGAGCCTGAGATTTGCTAGCTCTTCCCAAGGGAAACGTTTGAACAGTTTTCCTTTTCCCAGACAACTTTGTGTAAATAACTACCTTTTCCCAGAGCATTACCAGGTAAACAATATTCCTTTCCCATAACAATGTCTCTCCCAGGTGTTGTTTGCTATTTCTGTTACTAACCAATGGAGAGAGGTGTCAGTCCTATGGATCAATAATGTGCCTTTTTAGCACAGCATGTTATAAAAAGGCTGAATGAATTGTAAATAAAGCCTTTTGATTCTCTTCTGCCTGCTGACTGGAGTCAGGCATCTTTATTTGGTGTCCTGGTGGGACACAAACTCTCAGGGGGCTCTTGGTGCGTTGGCTGATCCAGCCTTGCTCATCCTCATGACCACCCTGAGTATTGGTTCTGTGCCTGAATTACTGCATAACTTTGTATCTCATGTCATCTGTTTGGAGACACAGATGATTACATCTCCTACATAATTTTAAAATCTAGAAAGCTAGCAAAGGCAGTTTCCCAATCTTGTGTGTATTTAGTATCCATGCACTTTAGATTTCCTTGGCACAGGGGTTGCTAGTAGCTCTGTTCACATGCACAGCTTGCACTGCCTGATTCAGCCTGTAGTCATTTGATGATGCTGGTGCAAGAGGGGATGACCTAGTTCTTTTTCATGAAATATTCACATCTGCTATTTTGTTAGTCAAGGGGACAAAAAGGTAGAAATTTAGTCAGTTTGGAATAACTGGGAGAGGGACAATAAATTCCAGGCTTTGGAAAGTGCCCTATTTTAATAATACAGAGCTTTATATGCTGAAGTGACAATAACTCAACCCAAAATAACTGCTGACATGAGATCTGGCTAGAATTTAGGTGCTTAAATTGCTGGTCTGAGGAAGTCTAGGCAAGTGCTGTCAGACCTCTGGAAGGGATTTAAATATAAGCCAGCTGGAATTGTGCTGGTCCCTTGGCAGGCCCGGGGGGCTGCACCCAACCCCACCCATGGTGGGGACCCTGGGTGCCTGTCCCCATCCAAGCCCTGTGGAGCTCAGGGGCAAGAGCTGTGCTGCTGCAGGGAGGCCACTATCAGCCTTCTGTGCCTCCTGCTCTGCAATTTGCTGCTGGGTATGTTCTTGGTTTTGGCATTGGGCTGAGGGAAGCAGAGGGACCTGAATGCACCTGCCTCACCTCCCTGGGAGTGTGGATTCATATCCCTGAGTCCTGCATGGTGCTGAGGCCAGCAGGCAGTCTGGGCAGGAGGCAGAACCCTCACTGAAGGGTTTGGGAATGGTGGGCTAAAGGTATGAAAAGAAGGAGGGAAAATGCCTGGAAGGTTGGGAATGTGGGCTCTGGGAATTAATTCAGGGTAATGTATATATTCTCTGAAATGATTTTGCTAAAATCCTTGTTGTGGTTGTCCCCCAGAGACCCAGACTTCCTCCACCTCCCATCCAGGAGGAGCACAGCGTTGCACACCAGGAGTGGAAACTCCTTGCAGTTTTTTATAAAGGAGCAAGGAAAGCACCACCTCTCCCCTCTTCCCAAGACAACTGGGCTGTGGGCTCCCAGTGCAGAGAGGTTCACACAAACTCTGAATATTTTCCTCTTCAGTGAGTTGAGGACAATGGATATCAAAGGTACTTTGGATATCAAAGCCCTTTACTGGTGTGCAGGCAGCTGGGCTGGGAGCAGCCTGCACGCTGTCTCTGCCCAGGCTGCTGTGGGAATGGAGGTCTGTCTCTCAGGGTGGGGATGATTTCTGTGGTCACATGCCTGAAAGCTGAGGCACAGTCCAGCTCCTTAGAGACTTGAACCAAAGATTTTCTGCTTTAATGGGCTATATTGCCCTCAGCAATAACTTTTCTCCCTTCTAGAAACAGTGTCACAGTAGGAGTCTTGATGGTTTAATAAACATAGAATTAAACCCCCTGAATTTTAAGACCATTTTAATTATTTTTTTTTAAAATTTTCATTATTTTCATTAAATGATCAGTTTGAAATGACTTTATGTACCATCTTTAACAGCACCATCTAGTGGCTCTCAGGCAATGTTGACATTAGCCATGGCTGGAGCTGTTTCTTACCTTATTTCAGTGTGAAACACTTTGTTTGTTATGAATGCCAGAGGAGGTGTGTGGATTCCATATGGGTAAAAATGGCAAAAATAAGTAGATTTGACAAAAGCATGTTGCTGAAATGTGTGGGGTAAAGTAGGGCAGAACTCCAGGGCTGTATGTGCATAAATATTTGAGTACTAGAAGAGCGATATTTTCTCATTCCTGTAATATGTTTAAAGATGCCTACTTACCATACAAAATCTATTATTAAAGATTATTTTATATTTGCTTCTAATCTTCTTACATATATGTGGAGTCAGGAGAGATCAGCAAAGTCACTGATTGGAAGAGCAGGCTGCTGAGCAGCGTGGGGAATTTATAATATATTGGGGGCTTAGGAATGTGAACTTTCATTTTGATTTATTCAGTCTCAGCAAACAGAGAGGGTAGATATCACAGCAGTGAACAAGGAGGTGAAAAGACAATCCACATTCAGCCAGGGAAACCTCAAAAGGCAACCAAAGGGAGAATCTCTTTCTGCTGTGAGCCTTTGTGTAGTACACAGGACTGAGGGGTGCTTTCTGGAGCTGATGGCCATGGAGGTGCCATTGGATTTTCTGCACAGGAATTCCAGAGTGGGCCAAGCATCCTTCTGGTCCTTCTCCTCCCCCCAGCTGGAATTCAGCTCATCAGTGATTTGTGAGTGGCAGGAAGTGTAAGGTCACATGGATTTTGATCTTTGTTCTCACTGTAACAGCTGAGGATGCTGCATGGAGCTCCTGCTCATATTTTGGTCTCTGTGCTGACTTGAGGATCCAATTCCCTCAGTGCTCAGTGTTGGCTCTGGCTGGGTGTTCTGTGGGCAATTATGGCTGTGTACAACAAGCCTTGGCATCAGCAGCTTAGCACTGGCTTCAATACCCAGAAGCAGAATTTGTGTTTGGCTGTTTGTAATGCAGGTAATGTTGACATTAGCCATGGCTAGAGCTGTTTCTTACATTATTTCATTATTATTTGTAAGGCAGTTCACTCACAGCTCCCAGGACAGAACCCTTTCCAGAGCAGAGCTTCCTCTGCCTTCCCTTTGCTTTGTCCTCTGCTTGCTAACATGAAATAAAGATGACCTGGAAAATACAAACTCAAGTGTTAGAATTGCTAGTTATTATTTCTGAGGAATGCAGATTATTACCAAAAAAGTCTATTTGGAATTTATGTTGAGAAAGACTGAATTTTAAATGATGGCAGGAAGCAGTTTGGCCCAGTAGGTGGGAAGGTGCTGTCTCAAAAAGCTGTGTGCTCTGGAGCTAACTGGGGCTAATGGGCATAACTGGCCCCACCACAGTTACCTCCTCTGTGCCTCTTCCTGTGCCTGTTATCTGAGCTCTGCTCTCCCCACAACAGCAGGTGTTTTAAAGCCTTCTGCAGATATTACATCTTTTTATTTTTTTCAATCTCTTCCTTATTTTGTGTGGCCCAGTATTGTGGTGAGCACGAGCTGCATCCTCAGCAGGTTCAGGTCCCCCCACCTGTGATGATTGCAGTGGAGTGTCACATATTCACAGTGACCTGGGGGCACCCTTGGCTGGCAGAACCTGGGGGCACAGCAAAGGTAGTCTCTGTTTTCTTCTTCTGAAGCAGTATCTATTTTGTGTATTTCCACTGAGCTTTCTGCTTCATCTCTGGAATGGAAGTGAAACAGCAAGTGATGAAAATAGTGATGAAAATGATGAGGAGGATTTATGTGTATAATAATCACCTGCAGATATTAAAGCTTTGCAGTGCTCTTTTTCAGAGATATTCGTGTGAGTCAGTGAGATCTTGCTCAAGGTCACAAAGCAGGTTTGTGGCAGAGGCAGAAATAGGGATTGCATCTTGAGAGCCAGGTTAGTCCCCTCTTCCTGGGCTTCCTCTTGCAAAGGCTGCTGTGCTGCATGATGTGGCATTGCCTCAGGCTGTGAAGGAAGGGGGAGCACACCCAAAAGCCAGCTTAGCTGTGCCTGCAGGGTTTAAAAACTTACTTTTGCATCTTCAAAATTGCCTTAACTGCCTTAACTTCAGTCAAATTCACGTGACACAAGAATCTACAGAAACAGTGGTTAAAAGGTTATCTGTGTTTTCATGTGTTGGTGAAGAAAGTGTTGAATGCCTACCCCAGGCATCTCCAATAACCCCACCCTCCCTGAGGAGTGAGAATGGGTCAGATGCTTGTGCAGGGCTGCCATGGTCATAGGAATCAGGATGTGCACTCTGCCCTGTAGAGTTTATGGAGCCACTGTCTGTGCTATCAACATTTGGAGCTGCCCTGTGGCAGTGTGAAAACTCTTCTCACTTTTGGCACCACCAGAATGCCCAAAGTTCTACTTTTCTAACCAAAAAATGGTACCTCTTAGTGCTGAAGAGTACACAAACCTGGTTCAGAGCATCAATCCAAAAGCAGGAATATTTTAATTAGTTCCAGCATCCATGGAGGAGAAACAGAAGGCAAATAATCTGTTGCAGCCGTGCTCCACTTCGGGAGGTATGTGGAGATGGGAAATAGCTCATGTCAGCTTGTTAGAAAGGAGGCTGGAAGTTACAGATTGCATGGATGTGATACTGGAGGCAGAGAACAAATGTTTCCCACCTAGTGAGAAACACTTCAGAAAGGAAGAGTTGTCACTTAATAGCAGCATGATGGTTGCTGTTGAAAGCAAGAGAGAGTCCTCTAAAAGCCTAAAGCTTCATCTAAATGAGCAAAATACACAGGATTTAAAAAAATGACAGCTTAAAGGTAGAAATGCAACAAGGCCGATTGAAAAAAAAGGAGTTAGAGGAGCATTTGGAAAAGACATCAAAAGTATGGAAAAAAAAATCTTCAAAAACATCAGGATCAGGGAGTCTGCCAGAAAAATCTCTAGGGCTGGTAGATGCTCAAAAATGACAAACGAATTCTTTGCATCTGTTGCTCATTGTGAAGAAATGGCAGTTCCTTGTGCTGATACCCTTCTTAAAGAAGAATTCATCAGGAAGTCTCTTTCAAATTGACAAATTGGTAGAGGAATTTATGAATCAAATAGAAGTTGCCAAGTAATTTATTAACCCAAGCTTTCTGTAGGAATTCAAGAATAAGACAGCAAGACTAACTGTGGTGTTCCATAGAAGTATTCTGGTACTTGAGGACTGAAATTTGGCAAATGGGATATGGCTTTCTAGAAATGTCATAAGGGAAACCACAGGCTGCTTGCTGGGCTTGGCATATGCACAAGAAGAAATTGCTGCACAATGGTGTATAGAGGATGGAATTACAGGCTACAGAAACAAGAGTCAGACTGGTTTTGTAATGAGTAGTCAGCCTGTGCAAAATGTCAGAGCTTTTCTAATGAAACAGCAAATGCATCTGTTCCAGGACCCATGGTAGTCAGCAGATACATAAATGATTTTGGGAAGAATTGAATACTTGTTGTTCATTGCTGTCCTGAATAGCTTTGAATAATTGATGACGGTGGAAAAATTTTGTGAGAACCCAGTGAACCTCAGTGAGTGGGCAGTGAAATACAGACAGTGTAGATAAGCAGAGGGATGCATCACTTTGTATATGGGAGTAGGGAATCAGAGTGGGGAAGAACTGGATGTGCCCTGAGCTGTTTCTTGGACAAGAACTTGAGTTGTGAGAGAAATGCCATCTCAGTGCTCAGGAATGATCCGACAGGTATCTCAAATATTGGAGTTGTTAGGACAATAAGAGAGAGCAACTTGAGGAGTCAGTAATTGCTTTATGTGCTAATATCAATGCACCTGCCTCCTGAATACTTCCAGGAGTATGCATTGTGGTTCCTTTGCTTCCAATCCAGTCCCAAATACACTAAAACTGGATGAAGCAGTGAGAAGACAGCAAGGCTCTTTGAAATCTTGGAATGGGCTCTGTGAAAGAAATGAGCAGTGAGGCTAAGGCCCTTAATCATGCAAAAGAGACTGCTGAGGAAAGCAGTAACAAAGGCTATGAAGTCCTGTGGCACGGAGAGAGCAGGCAGAGTTTGATGCCTCTAATTCAGAGCAAGACCTGGGGGACATGAAATTAAGCTGTCAGGTTCAGGGTAAGCCTTGCTACTTGTGTGACCTGTTCTCCTGTGCCCTCCTAGTTGCTGGTTTGGCCACTGCCAGAGGCAGCAGGGTGTGGGCTGTGTGTGCCCTTCTGCCTCCTCTGTGGCTGTCTCACGTTTGGCTTGAGGTAATTTGGGAAACCACAGCTGCAAGTGTTCATTCACAGCAGGGCTGGCCTCCCATCAGGATCTCTGTTCACCCTCTCCAGAGCTAATTCAGAGCCAGACATCAGGCAGCTGAGCTGACAGCTGCTTATCCTCACCAAAAAACTTGTTTTTAAGACTCCTGCAGTGGGTTTGTGTTGTCATCAGTTCAGAGCCACTCCTGTGTGGGACAGTGGGGAAGGTCTGAAGAGCATCTCCTGAGCCAGAGGTGTGAAGAGCTGGACCCCAGCCCCCGAGGCAGGATCCAGGCTGGCTCTCACTGGGGAGCACTGGTACAGAGGAAGGGAATTGTAGCCCCAGGCAAGGAAACGGGAGCAGAGTGTTTGGGTTTGCAGTGACTGTGTTTTGGTTTCAGCAGTACTGCGAAAATCAAAACGTTGTGAGTAATTCTAAAAGACTACAGAAAGCAAAAGATAAAAGTGAGAGTGTCCCAGATGCTTTTACAATATTAAAACAACTCAACTAAAGCTGGGTCATGGCCAGCCTCTTGATAAAGGCTGTGCTTTTTGCATTCCAAGCAACAAAAGAGTAAATTACAAAGAACATACTGACCCTTCATATGCAACTGTGGAGGAGAAGAGAAGTCTCAGAAAGTATTGAAATTTTTCTTTGAAGAGTCTTTTCATGTTACCTTCAGACATGAAAGGTAAGGGCATGGTATGGTTAGAGACTAAAGAGGATGAGGGAGTCATTGAGAGTACATGTCCACACATGGAAGTTGCTAGGAATGGTGTGTTAATCTGAAGGCAGTGGTGTTGGGAATCTCACTCTTATAAAGTGTGATTTAGGGGAGATTGTTTTGTAGAATCAGTAAGTTTTATTTGTACTGAAAAGCTTCACAGGTTTTTCACTTCTGAGTGCCTGGCTCTCACAGCTGACTTATTGCAGATATGAGTAGGTTTGTTTTTAGGATACGTGGCTGTAGTATTGGACTTCCATCTTGATATCCTTCAATACCTTACTGGTCTTCCCTTCACTTAAAGATTCTCAGGTAAGGTGGATTATATGGCCTCTGATTATGGACTGATCTCCTTACACCTTACAAAGTTACACTGAGGAATGTAACAAATGTCATGTGGAATTTAAGATTTCCACAGATGCAGTCACAGGACGAAGTAGTTATATGTGTTGCCATACCAGTAGGAATCCAATGGAATTGTTCACCACCAGGGCATGGGCACTTGGCCATTTGGGTCAAACTGTGGCCACACATGCTGCACCACTGAGCAGGCATAAACCCTGCCAGCTTTACCAAACACCTAAATCAATGTGAAATATTTAGGGTTGGTTCTCGTGGCCTCCAGGCATGCACATTGAAGTGCAGCAAACTGGCTTCCCAGGACAGAATGTGCAACACCTGACAGCCCTGGGGAGCAAAGGTGCTCAGTGATGCAGTGAATGTACCTGTCCCCCACAGGCACAGCAGGAGGGATGAGAAAATGTAAGTGAGAGAACCCCAGTTCCCATTACAAGATCCTGCAGATTCTTTCAGAATGTGTCAGTAGATTCCCTCAATCAGGAACAACAACCTTGCTGTTGATTTGTAGTCTTTCAACACAAACTGAGGGTTTAAGGCCAAATACCTTTGTCTAATCACTCATACTGATTTCACACAAATAAAAGATACTATTCTTTACCTGGGTTGAGATTACTGAATTCAGAAGATTAGTGTGGTGCTGTGTGCCTGATCTCTAGAACTGCTGGGATACCTAGACAGGTACTCCCCGCTAGCTCTAAGTGGAAGTGAAAATCAGAAACACCAGAAATGTTATTAGACCCAGAAAGATCAGATACAGTAACATGTGAACTGAATGCTAAGACACTGGTATAGACCATGCATGGCATGAATCATCCCGATTAAATGGAGGAAATTACTTGGCCATGTGAAAAAATTATGCCCTTGTGTTAAAAGCTACTAGTTTGTTTTACTTTTTTTTCTGCCACTTTATTTCTTTCTGAAGGTTTAAGGAACTCCACCCTCATAACTCCCATGATGAGTGTTCTAATTATGAATATTAAAAATGCTTTCTGATTGTTTTGAGTTAGGTAATAACTTGATAAATAAATCAAGCAGTTCCCAATCCAAATGTAGTGTCTGGCTTTGGAGATACGGTGTGCTCCCTTCTTTCCTGTGTGAAATAGGTCTGAGCAGCCAGAACGAATGTTCTTGTCACTAAATTATAAATTGCAGCTGTCAAGAACAAAACATTTAGTTCCAGCACTCAAGAAATAGATTTTTAAGAAGTCTTCCCATTTATCAGTTTAACCATTGATTATGTGTGTAAGGTCATTGAATCAGAGCAGTAATGAATGGAATTCTTGATTGTCAAACACCAGGCTAAATGTGCCCATAGTTTTACATCCAGGAACTTGATAACCCCTAAGGATGCCTCAGAGCATTCCAGGAACTAATGCTATGTGTAAGCACTTATGTACTCCCTCTCTGATCACCAGGAACATGTTTGCTGAGTAGGAGGGGAAGATAAATTTACTTCCATGAGCTCCCTACTTGTCAGGTTTTCATCCTGTCAAGAAAGCAGTTTAATTCCCAATGGCCTTGATAGGTGATGGAATGGCAGGAGATCAGGGTTAGGGTCAGACTGAGCTTCCTAGAATTTAACTGACAGCCTTTCCTCCCTTGGTGCCAGAGGCAGGAGTAGAAAGGTGTCCAAACCTGTTCCAAAATAAATATGATCTGCCATCACAACCTGTTCCTCAGGCTTGCCTTGAGATGAAACCTGAAATTAGCATGGCAATTTGACACAATATTTGTTTTTAATATTGCTCCTGATACTTGCATTTGAACAGTTTTATTCTCCATGTATGCTGGCAGCTTCACTCTTCACCACTGTAGAGGGAGGGACTGACTTCAACCTTTTCTTCAACCTTTTTAGTTTTGTACCCTTGTTTTCACAAATCTCAGTTAATTATAGTTGTTTTTTGAGCAGAAGGTTAAGGAATATCTGCAGGGTGCTTGTGACTCTGCTGTGCTTGCACACTGTTCCACTGTGTTTGAGGTTTGTGTGAAGTCATCAATTTAGATGCCATTCCTCAATGGAAATAGCTCAGATGTGCAAGTAAGTGTTACAGATCCCTTTGAATTGATGTGCAGTTGGGAAGAGCTATAATAAGAGAGGAAAAATTATGTTCTTGTGCTTGCAGAAATACCTGAAAACCATTTTTCTTAAAGATGTGTCGTGGGGTTGACAGCTCCTGGTTCTGATGCCTTTTATGATGCTTCCTCCACAGCTCAAGTGTTCTTTCTGGGTGTTTCATGGAAGGCTGCAATGGGAAGTTTTTTCCAGGCTGAACACTTACAGGCTTTTTTTTTTTCCTCTGCCTTTCAGTTTTGATAAAACTCACAGGAACCAAGTTATCTTTGATTCTTCTGGTGCCATTCAGAAGAGTATGGAAAAACTAGAGGGTAGAATCGAGAGGGAGAGGGGGCACAGTCTTTGCATAAGTTTCTTTAATTAAACAGAAATCCAGAGCCAAGAAACAGCTGTAAAGATCTGATCCATGTCTGAAGCTGGCTGTTGTCCCCTTCCAAAGGCCCCTCCACAGCCTGTTACTTCTTCTTAACTGCAGAACTTACACTGGGAAGGCAAAAATCACTCCTGTAGAAGAACTGTAAAAGAACCCACCAGCACTAAGACCAGATTGAAGCTAGGGTATAAGATGTACAAACAGGAGTATTTTAGCTGGACAGACAGGAGTTGGTGAAGGAAAGAGGAAGCATTTAGGCATCAGGTGTAAATTAGTAACTCAGCAATCTATTAAGTAAATTTATTTCTTTCTGAGGAATTGCAATGAGCTCTGTATTTCCCTTTGCCTTCTCTTCGATGTAAATATCTTTCTGTAGGCTGCTGGCCAGCTATGCATTCTGTACTGTAACAGGGAATCCAAAAGTTGTGCTATGAAGATTTTATCTGTGTCTTTTGGAAAAGCACACTAATATTCTCTGCGCAGATTATTTTCTCTTGGAAATTCACTTTAAAAAAATGTTTCTGGAGTAAACTAGGTTATTCAAATTGCATGTTGACCAAATGGGCAAAATGAATTTGTTAGGAAATAAGGTCTGGACAGAGCATCTCTGTCCAGATGTATGTCAGCTCAAAAATTCAGCTTGAATAAGAGTATTTTTGTGTTCCTAGTATCCACCACGAGTGCTTTGCTTTTGGGGGCATAAAGTATGTTCCAAAACTAGAGTGACTGCAGAGTTAGTACAGCTTGCAAATGAAAGTCTAGATCTTGTTCCTGGTAGGCATCTATTTACATTTGTTATATTTTGTATTACTCTCCTTGTTTCTCTGCTCAGTCTGAGCTCAGAGGTGCTGTGTAGAATGGCCATTATGGGTTTAGATGCAGCATTTACAACACTCTAGAATTATATCAAATGCTTTTATGGAATGTATTTCTTTGCAATAAAAATTATCACAGTACGGGCTAAAGAATCCTTTATTCCAATTTCTTATTGTTGAATTTACATTTAAAATTTACACTTTGAGCTCACTGGACTGAGATTTATATTATTTATATTTATATTCACACATATACATGCACCTGTTTCCAGTGCAGCTGCAGTTTTATTCTGTGCTTTTCAAACCATATCTCTCCTCCAATAAAAGAGGGAAAGAACACAAGAACCTGAACAGTGCTCAGTATCTCACTCTAAGCCCTCTCCTCTGTGTGGTCTCTTAAAGTTCAGGGGCTGCAATACAGAAAGATGGATTTTTAATGCACACAGGCCACATGTCAGTATATTTTTACTTTATTTGCTAATTGTGGTAGAAATGGGGAAAGATGTTTTTGAGACTTAAAATAACTTTAGGTTTCTAAACCCTTTGAGGTTTGAAACTCCTTCAAAAACATACTTGTAGAAGTAAGTGACATCCTGAATCAGGTTGAGGCTTCCTTTATGGCTGTTGGGAAGTGCATAATGGTTCCAACGAGGATGGCTGTCCCAAACAGGCACATATTGAGTGCAAACCTTTCAGGCTTTTCAGCCACAATGCCATTTATTTTTGTTTCATTCACCTCATGTGCTTACTAGACTCCTGTTCCCTACTTAGAGGGGAAACTATCCTGTGTCTATAAAACAGAGGAGGGGTGGGGGCTTTTTCATTAGTATTGCTTTTTGATATACTAAGAATTTCACATTTTTTGTCCTCACAGTTTCTTTCAAAGTCAATTATTTTAAATTAGCTCATGAAATGTTTTGAAGAATAAATTATTTCCTTTTAGCTTTGAACTAAGGGAAGAGTGATTAAGTAGTGCTGAACTGAGCAAACAACCATTACTTTTAGGTACCACAGACTTATTTCCCTATAATTTTTATAGGTCAGTCAAGCTGTAAATTACCCAGGAAAGCCCTCAGGTAGACCTTTTTCTAATTATCTGACATGGCTCCCTGCTTTTAAACCCAGAGCTAACAGCTGAAGACCTGTGCTGTAGTGAAGGAGGAAAAAACTGAGCGAGATTAAAACAGTTCAATATGAAAATAATTGTTTGTTTCACAGCTGCTCTGAGCATGGTCCCACCCTGAAGGCAGATTGTGGTAAAGGCTGAAAGTACTATGAGATTAAAATAACTCAATGCTGAAATGGCAGAATATGCTTAGTGTGGGGGTAAGCAGATAGCTGTGTGCCTGGGAACCTCAGAGTGGTTTTTCCTCCACACAACTCACTCTAGGTTCAAGTTCTTTGGGCACAGTCACAGAAAAAAGAAAATAATTTACACAGTGTGGTCATCTGCACTGTTACCTCATACTTTCCTTCCTTTTCTTTCTGTCCATCTTCACAGTCTGTGGCTTGGAAGACTTACAGCACATTTTATAGATAGATATACAGCTGGGAATCCTGTGTGTAGTGCATGCAACCTAAAGTTGGGGATTTTTGGTGGAAAGTGGCATTATCTGCTCTCGTGCCCACAGTGTGTTCCCATCCACTAATCGTTTTTATGCCTTCTTCTTCAGCCTTTTCCTTGGAAGACATAGAGTACAATCTGGGAAATTATCATGTTTTGTTTAAAAGGTAGAAATGTTGGTTCCATGAGTTCTTGAAATTCTCTCCTTTAGTTGTTAGATAGAAATGTTGGTTCCATGAGTTCTTGAAATTCTCTCCTTTAGTTGTTTTTCGTCTCCCCTATGTTGTTTACTGTGATATCTGGAGGCAAAATATGCCTTGGTGCATTAAAGGAGGAAAAACTGGCAGCTGAAAAAACCAGGAGAATTTTCCTGCACCAGATTCTTGTCTGTTGTAGCATAATAAAAAGGAACTATTTAAATGTTTATTGACTTAATAATGTGACTTCACAAACTGAGATTCAGTCCTTGTCTTCTGCAGTGTCCTAAGGCCTGAGAAAGGTACAGTCTGTCCAGGAACACTTGGAAAACTCCTCAGGAACACTTGGAAAAGAGGCAGTCCTAGTGACCTGAGACTCAGCTCTTTGCCCTGCCATTCTGGAGTGTTTGTGTCTGCTGCAGCAGTTTTGCAGCTGCAGGTGTGTCACACCTAGCAGCACAGGGGATGCCTGTCCCAGTGCAAAGACAGAGGCTTTAGCAGAGCTCCTGCCTGTTCAGAATTCCTTGTCCTCCACCCCAGCTCTGCCCCATGTCTGATGGAGCAAAGGAAATAAGAGTAAAAAAACATGGGAATTAATTTCTGTGCGCTGGGGCTGTAGGGTTTTGTTTTGCTTTGGCTTTTTCTGTATTGCATGATTATTTAACAATGTTTTTGGCTCTTTATTGTTCATTTTATGTGAATCTACCTCTGGATTTCCTTTGGGTCTGGTCTTGTACTGCCCTTGGACAGTGGACAATGTGAGCCCTTGAGCAGCTGTGCTGGCTAAACCCATGCACATGGAGTGAATAAATGCATGTAACCCCTCATCCAGCTGAGATTCAGAAGGCTTCTGATTCACTGGCACAGGGGTCTATTCCATCCTTCCAGCTATGTTAGCTTTTAAATTAGCAGGTCTGCTCATTAGCAGGAGATTTTGTACTTGCGTGTCAACATAAATTAGACTTTTTTTTTTTTTTCTCTTGTGGGAATAGTACTGAATTTTAACTCTGTTTCCTTGCAGTGATAGCTCCTGTTCCATGAGATAACTGTTTTTTTCTAGTTATAGCTACCTGTCCTAAAACTTTTGATATTTGCACTTGAGAATCTCTGCCAGAACAAAATAAGGTATTTCCATAGTTTGTGTGTCTGATAAATTCCTTCTTGGAGCAGTTTAATATATTGGTGGGATTTAAAGATGTGCTGAATCTAATCTTCCAAGAGTTGTGAAAAATATTCATTAGAATGCATTGTCTCTTGCTGAGTTTGACCTTCACTACCCTGCTGGGGTGCACTACAATTTTTTATCTGTTTTTTTCTGCTTTTCCTCTTTGGATGATAATGAAAGTGAAGCAGTTTGCCCGTCCAGCCTTAGTTCTCTGCAGTCTGGTTTGCCTTCCTGCCATTCAGTCTCCTGCTGAGGTCAGTGTCCCTGTGCCTGTGTCTTCAAATCTCCATTTTTTTGTCTTGGCTTCTGGCTTTGACAAGCAGGTAATGAAGTGGTTTTGTAGTTTTTTGTATTGTCCTCACGCTCAGGAGCTTGTGCTGTGTATTGGGTGTGCATGGTAATGCTACCCTGGGTTTTAGAACTTCATATGTTGACAGTTCCTGCAGTCTGTGCTTTATTGCAGAAGTAGAGACTCCCTTTTCATCACTTTGTTATTTGAAAAAAAGTTGCTCAATCCTCTGGAGGAATAGATGATATTAGCACTGCAATAGCAATGCTTTCAAAACTCACAGTTAAGTACAACTGGTCTGATCAACACCCACTCACCTGTGTAGGGCAGGAAAGGGGGGAGAGACACCTTTCCTCTTCCCCAGCTCTTACTGCAAGTACACACTGCCTGAACTCTGCTGCTACTGAGTTTCCACTATTAACAAGTGTGACTTAAGGAATGGGCTTGGCACAGAAATAAAAAGCAAAAGGTGCTGTTTAGTTATTATATCCCACACTGAGAAGGGATCGTTTATTTCCTTGTAACTACCATTCCATGAACATGAAAGTTTCACTAAATTCAAAGAGTATTATTATTGGTGGAAAAGATTGCAGATAAGCTTGGGGTTTCAGAACAATTGCATGTAAAACTCTCCCTCGACCTCACAGTTCACTTCTTAATGTGTTGTGAGATTTTTCCAGTATCAGCTCAAACTGAGAAACTCTAGCATGGTGCCATGAAAACATTCACTTTGGATGGAAACTGGAGGAGGTGATTGTTGGTACCATTCATTCTGCTTTCAGAGAAACCTTCCAAAGCCTGAATACTGTAGTTTTCACTTAATTTACATGACTAACAGAGCAGGTCCAGGGCTGACCCTTTCACATGTGGAAACACATATTTATGATTAATCTTTGAGGTGTCAGGCCAGTGTCTGGGTCAGTGACATCACAGGGTGCAATATCTCTGCAAGCAGGATTAATACACAGCCTTGCAGTTGCATTTCCAGTGCTAGAAGTCTCAAACTGGGACACCAGTTGTGTATCCCAATAACTGTTTTCTGTCTTTCCAAATACCATGGAAGGTTGCTGTGCTCATCCCAACAAGTGTGGCACGGTAGTTCACACTGGGGACAACTGGAAGC
This sequence comes from Aegithalos caudatus, assembly GCA_013389925.1. NCBI lineage: Eukaryota > Metazoa > Chordata > Aves > Passeriformes > Aegithalidae > Aegithalos > Aegithalos caudatus. The sequence goes on along the minus strand of WEIU01000063.1, from coordinate 315,090 downwards.
CAAGTCTGAGCACATTTTGCTGTCAAAAATTTGATATTGATTCCTGACTGTGGTTATACATGCTGTGGAGCAAAAGGGGAGCATCCCTGAGCTTTGCTGATCATCTCTGCAAGTTTTTGACTGGGCACTGGGTCTATTCCTCTTGTGAGCCTTTAGAAGTGTTGCTGGTCACTGATGGATGGATGAGGCTCTGAAGCAGTTATAATTAAGACAGTGTTCACACTGTCATGATTACAGGATACAGCAATTTTATTAGCCTGGATTATTTCTTAGTCACAGCAATCAAAGCTACATTTCAATCAGTCACAGGAGGACCTGACAGAACATGGATGTTAACATTAGGTATCCAATGTGTTCATTTGCAGACCTGTCACATTTTCCATAGTGGCAGTAAATGGTGCTAAACTGCTTTTTCAATAGATTCATTAGTGTTAACCTTTTGGGTTGATTCATCTGCCACAATTTTTACAATCTTTTTTCCAAGCGTATCGGATATGAAGGTTTAAATTATGCTTATTATAAAGGAATGTGGTTTTTATTAAAGTGGAATTTTATTAAATGAATAAAAGATTTTAATTGTTATAGTTTATTAAATTTGGTCTAATATTTCTCAGCCGCTACCTCAAATTTCCTCAAGAAATGCTTGCTTTTGTCCTTAAACAAAACCTGATCCTGTAGCTATTAAAGGAGGAAACTAGAGCTAAGAGATGCTCCAGGAGTTTTAAATTGTTTCCAGTTTGAAGTTCTTTGCCACGCCAGTGCTCCTTTATCCTTCTCCACCAAGGGGGCCATTTTACATGTTTAGCAGAGAGGTCTGAATTAGCTGCATGAATTAGCAGATGATAACTTAGTTAATGATCATTTAAGCAGAGAATGTCACTCGTGATTTTATTTTAATTTGGACCTTCTTTTTTTGGTCACTTTAGTGATGGATCTTCCATGCCAGTGTATGGTTTGTGAGATAAGATTTCTGTAGAGAAAGCTTAAATTACAGTTTCTTGTCTGAGGAACAGCTTCAGCTGCCATGTAATGAAACAATAGGGTAAATTTTAGCTGGCATTGACTATTACACTTTCCTGAAAATCTGTTATCACACAGGCTCAGGCAGTGAGGTTGAGGAACACACAAGAAAGGATGCTAAAATATGCCAGTACATCAAAGTGAAGCCAGCTCTGTAATTCCAGGTTTGCTGGGAGTGCTGAATCTTCTGGCAGAGTAAAGAGTAGTAATGGGCATGACCTTGTGCTAAATGTGTGCCGGGCTGGCTTAGGAACCTTCAGCTGGCAGCTGTGGGGTTTGTAGTGCTGGGTTTGGCATCTGGCCTTACCTAGGTGAGTGTTCCTGCTGCACTGTGCCTGCTGGACCACTTGTGCTGGGTAGATGGGAATAGGGCTGGCACTCTAAACCACTATTTCACACCTCATCCCTGGAAAAAGCTCCTGGACATGCTTAGGTGCTATAAACCACTTGATCCTGCTGAGGAGGCTCTCTGCTGCTTAAAAATGTAAGCTTATTTGCACATACCACTTGTTAACTGAGCAGTAAAGTTTTTCCTGGGACCTTTGGTCAATGGAACAGTTGCTGCTGTCTCTGCTGAGCAGGAGAGTCCCTCTGGGACTTTGAATCTGTGGCAAACAGCTTAGATTTTACTCAGGTAAAGTAAAGCAGATGTTTGAAGTCTAAACCTTATCTGTAATTTACAGCTCATGACTGTTGAATTCTGACCAGTCAAGTGGTGACAACTCAGCACTTCATGGAGAAGCCAGAATGGTGCAGTATTTTCTCATGCAAATGTGGAGCAGGTCCCAGTTCTCCTGCCTGTGAGTACAGCAGAGGTAGAATTTATGTTGAAGCTGCAAGCAGAGCAGCAGCAAAACAGGAAATTTCCAGCCATCAGTGAACACATGCAATACTAGTTCAATGTCTCAATGCAATACTTCAGGGGAAGAGAAATCAGGAATAGAGAGGATAGACCATGTAATTTGTTTCTTTGCCAGCACAAGAGGGTTCTCTTTCAATGAGTCTAATTTCAAAACTCTCGAGGAGCAGAGATCACAGCAGCATTCCTGAGACTGCCAAATGATTTCCATTTATTGAAAAGCTTTGCTTGCTACCCATCCTCCTTTCTCTCTTCTAGTTGTACCTTTGGGCCAGCCCAAGTTTCTTTATTATTGCTTATATGCTTCAACGATATTTCCCCATCTTACCATTTGACAATGCTGTATATATTCATCCTGTTTCCTAAGAAAATTTCTCTAGCCTCTTAGCAATTTGAAAGGAGTTTAGGAAAGGTTTTGTCTGCATTGGTTTTGGATAACCTGAGGCAAGAGAGGATATTGCAGTTGCTTTCAATGACACATTTCTGAAAAGAAGAAAATTCTGTGAGCAACTCTGGCTCCATAGAAAGTTGCACAACAGTTGCAAAGAGGGATTGATTTGGTTTGTTCTTTTACTTTGTTCCTATCAAAGACTTCACTGTTTTTATCTAACGCTCAAAATCTTGGTTTTGGGTACAGAGAAATCCCCACCTTTCAAGTTAAGGCAAGGATTTTTTTTATTGTAAGTGAAACCTTGAGAGCCAAATTGTTAGTGTAGATCTAACCATTGCAGAATGAAATAACAGTGCAGTTGAAACTGTGATACACACACCTCCCTGCCTCTGCCTCTTTCCCTGGGTGCTGTGCTCCCCTATCCACAGCTCCTCTGGGTTGGGAAGTTGGTATAGTCATAGGAGTGCTGGAATCCCTTGCCAGGAGGAGTAAAAACTCGCTTTGTGTTGCTCTGTTTTCCCTTCCTTCCTCCCTCTAGGATACATTCTGTATGGGTTTTATTTCTTTGCAAGGTGTTTTTAAACCTTTCTCTTCCTTCATCGACCCACAGCGCTGGGTTGGATCCCAATTATTGTTTGTGTGCTTTGCACATGTCAGGTGCTATTTCTTCCTTCACTTTGTTACCCCTAGGTAGGCTTTTGTCCAGCTGCAGGTCTGTATCTTTGTTGTTTGTGTTTAAGCTGACCACTGGTGAATGATTTCTTGTTTTGGGTCTCTGGTGCTAAGCCTGTGCTCCACCTCCCACCTCCTCAGACAAGAAGTCTGTGCCTTGGCTCATTTCCACCCCCTAACAAGAGGGCTGCTGCAACATTTAGCACCTCAATCTCCCTGGAAAGAGCAGCCTAGACCTCTGCTGGAGCTTGAGACTTCCCTGTGTCCAACTGGAACACCCTGGAGACCATTTCCATTACATTTCAAACATGATTTGAAGGTTGAATGCTGATCACTTCCTAGTTTTGTTTTGCTTCTTGCTCTAAGTATAACTGCATCTGAAGTTTTTGCTTCTACAGGTTTTATGCCTGCCTGATACTATTTTGGTTTAATCTTTTCTTTTTCTTCAGCTGTATGTTTCCCTAATCCTTGCTTGTGTTCCTGTAGTCTGTTTGAAATAACTTTGATTTAAAAAATTAAATAGTGTTACTGTAGAGAAATGGTATTACTGTAATTGCTAGTTTCGTTTGTTCTATCAGACTGTATGGGCCTCTCCCAGATAAAGGAAAAAAAAAATTTAATCTGGGGGTGTTGAGGCCCTGGAAAAGGTTGCCCAGAGAACGTGTGGGTGCCCCTGGATCCCTGGAAATGTCCAAGGAAAGGTTGGAAGAGACTTGGAGCAGCCTGGGATAGTAGAAGTTGTCCCTGCCCATGGGAGGATGGGCTTTAAAGTTCTTTCCAACCCAAACTATTTTATGGTTCCATGAAATTAAAGCATTAATTACTCCACTGATTATGCTTCCAGGTAGCAGGTTTGGCACAATGCTTTAAATTGATTTTTCAGTGTTTTAGTCTAGCTTTTTGATTGTTTGACTTCAAAGATAATCAAAATCAATTCTGATATGGTCACAGGTAAAAATTGCAGCTATGGCAGAGCAATTACATAAACACAAAAGTAATGCAATTTGTAAGTATGAACATCCCTCAGATGGTTACATTTATGGTGTCCATACTAAGGGAAGGAGTGTAGCTGTGTGCTTGGCATAAGTACTTTGGGTTTGATTTGGGTTTTTATGTAAGAGGCATTGTTCTAAACTTGTGTGTATACAATTACATGTTGTATTTCATACAAATATAAAATGTGTTCATTAACTTACAGTGGTGGAAGTAACACAAGAGCACTGTGTAAGGAGGGAAGGGAAGGGTTAGGTGAATCTCATTTCATGAGTAGCCTGAAGTCCAGCCCGTGCTGGAAAGTTTGGCCTTGATCTCTCTCTGTAGGTAACTGTTAATTTCTCAAATCCCTGTAAAGCCCTAGGAATGCAAAGAATTTGGATATAGAACAAAAGCATCTCTTGATTTAGCTGTACAGTTACTGAAAATAGCATATGGAATTTTAACTCTTGACTTGTTCTCCCCAGGGAGCAATCAAAGAGTGAGATCATCAGGAGATATTTTTGCGGATGATTTCTCCTTTCCTAAGGATTGAATGTCTCCCCCCTGAACAGCTCATCTGCTTTCTCTGGGATGCTGAGCCATGAGTGTGCTTACTCAGGCCTGACTGCATGTTTGCATATGTGCACACCTAATAGTACCAAGTGCTACCTTTCTTTGTCAGAGATTTAGTATAACAAAAATTATCTTCTCCAGTTTGGCAGTGATGCCTTGGGGTGGCTCCCTAGAACAGAGGCTAGAAAAGATTAAAAGAATAAAGTGGGTGTTTATTAAAGGCCTTCCATAGATACACCTTGGGCAGTCAGAGCCTCCCAAGGTGGAGGCTACACGCAAGGTGTACGATGGTCATGAGTTTTTCAGACAATTATAAGTTTGGTCCATTTACATACCAGGGGTTAATGCTCCAATTACAGCTTCAGGTAATGAAGTCATTTACCCCCAGTTTGCTCCCCCAATTCGCTTTTGTTTATACTTTTCAGTACCTGAGACTGTGAGGTGTCTTTGAGTTCCAATCCCAGAGGAATTGTTTTGTCTGACCAAAGTGTGAAGGCAGTAGCTACACTCTGTATGGAGCTTGGAGTTATGCACTAATGCATACAGGATCTGAAAAATATAAAAACTAAAATCCTAAGGCATCAGAAGCATGAGGGAAGATCTGACCTATGTGAAGCACACAGAAATTAGCTCAGAGGGGAGAGCACCCTTAACACAGGGTGATTAAAAGGTTTGCATTATCCTGGTGCCAACACATGGTACCACCACAGCCAGGGGCTGAAGCCTGCAGAGCTGCTGTGTGTGACAGGACACATGCAACAGAGCCATGACTTCTACTTGTCTTTACAAAAGAACATATGTAGCTCACAGTGTGGTCTGGAATTCAAGTGTATCTGTTGTAAATTTGAGGATGTATGGTATCCTGGTTTTGTCCTTTTTCTTTTGCTAAAGCAGCAACTCTGAGCAAAATTTGAGGTATTCACTGTTTTTCAACTTGCTTTTGTTCAGTAATATAGAATGCTAGACAAATGGCCCTGATTCAAAGTGCTAAAAATAAGTATTCCCTCAAGGCAGTTGAACTGGGGAGTTACTGAAACAAATTAATCCTGTAGAAAAAATGCATGGAATTATGAAGGAAAGATTCCCATTCATTTCCTATGTCTCTTGTTGATGAAATATCCATCTACTAAGGATTTTAAGCTTCTTGGCCCAGCTTGAAATAGATTGTATCTTAGATATTTTGCCTGAGTACAGAACTATTGGAGAGATTGAATTAGGAATATTCTAGATTTGTTTTAGTGTTGCTCTGAACTCCAATATTCTCTTAAGATATGTGTTTCAAAGCTTTATTTGCTAAGGTACATTTACACCCATAACACCTTCTCAAAGGAAAGCACACTCATGACATAAGTGCAGCATGGATACAGGATAATGTGCCTTGCAAGAAGGAAAAAAAAAGGGGACAGACAGCACATTGGGATTATCAAGAGCAGAATCAGGTGTGAATTGTAGGAGAACAAGTGTTACTTGGCTGAAAAAAATTCTCTGCAAGTGTCTGCATCAGGGGACAAGTGATGTGCTGGGCCATACACAGATGTTGTGGCTGGAGGTGTGTGGTGCCCTGGGATTCACACTGCCCCGTGCCCTGAGCACTCTGCCAGTGGCTGCTGGCCCTTGGGAGAAGCTGCAGCAAGGAAATGCCAGCAAGAGCTCAGTTCTTACCCTGTTCTGTGCACTACTTGGCATTGTGTCTTCAGGGGCTTTCCTGTGGGGATCAGAACAAACAAACAAAGCTCTCTCTTGGTCAAACCTGTTTTTCCTCTATTATGATGCTGTGACCTCATCTCATGTGAACAGACCCCAGGCACAGACTCTATTCCAAAGAGATCCTGTCTTATTTTTGGTCCATCTTTCCCTGCTGCAGGCAAGACAGTCTTGAGCATTAGAGTAGCCTCCTTGGAGAGATTCTTAGTTGGTGTTTTTATTAAACATCCTTGTTGTTAAATTTGGCCTTATCTACATCCCAGTATATATGCAGCACCTGGTGAGGAAATTTGCAGCAGAGAAATTGTACAGGTTAACATGCAGATCTAGAACTTGAAGCTCCCCTGATAATGCTTGGGTGTTAGTGACTCTTGTGGACCCAAAGATATCAACCAGAGTATCTCTGTGTACAGAACATCTATTTTCCATGGATTTGGGAGGTTAGTTCCAAAAATAGTTGTGGCACATTTGTAAGCAGATGAGACCAATAATTATAGTACAGCATATTGAGTGTTGTATTTAAGGAAGCTAGAGTTTAAAGCTTCTGCACTCTTAACTGTGGCACAGCTGTGCTTGCAGGGTTTTGCTATTAATATACTACATTGTGATACTTGCTCAGCTTTCTGAATTTAAGGAAACAGAGTGAAAGCTCTGCTGTTAGATCAAGGCTCTGTCTGAGAGGTCAGAGCCTGGTGGCTTTTACAATGGGCTCACTGTGGTGAGGAAGACACTGCTCATCTTTCCAGTGTCTGGTTCTGTTGTTTTACAGCCCAAGTTGTACATAAGTCATTTGTACATACTAGTCTGAAGGAAAAGTCAGCAAAAGTGGGTGAGCCTCAAAGTATACAGCAATTGTAAAGTCATACCCTGGGTCACAGAAGTGCTTCCTTGAAACATCAGTGGCTTTTCCTGAACTGACTAAACTTGCATTTAAATAAATTATGGGAATCAGTATTATCCTCAGTTTTCAAGAACTGGCAGTTAGAGAATTAAGTGCATCATGAGTCTTTCCCAGTGTATCTCAAAGACATATTTGAGGTTTGCAAGATGTAGTAAATAAACTTGGATTCCAAGGAGCCACAATTCATTCACTATTGTTTGGTTATGTAATTCCTGTAGAAGAGCTTTCTCCTTGACTGAATTGCTTAAGTCACTATTAACTTTTTTTCTGACAAAACCAGTTTCCCCTCCTGCCAAGCATTTAGAAACAGAGAATTGTTTAGATGGGAAAAGACCTTCCCCAGCACTGAGGCCAGCCAGACAGTCCTGTAGTGCCCTGGATCCTCCCTCTGGGTCTTTTTCTAGGTGGGCATCACCTTTGCCAACCTCCAAAGAGCTGGGACCTCCTTGGTGAGCCAGGGCTGAAGTCTCCCCTGATTGCCCTTGGATTTCTGGTTGCACCTTCATTGCTGTCTGCCTGAAACATCAATAATGGGTGATAATCCAAGGGCTGTGCCAGCCTCGGGAGCTTTCCCAGCACATCTTCAGCCCCAGTTCCAAGCAGGCAGCAAACTTCCCCAAGTGGGTTCAGTCTGCACAAGTGTCTCGGTTTGGAAAGACAGGAGTCTGCTAAGGAAGGCAGGACCCTCCCTTGGAATGGAGAATGTAAACCCCCTCCCTCTGAATTATTATCATTTTGAAATTAAGGGGCTCTCTAGCAAAGACATGGGAATAACAGTCCTTTACTAGGAATATTGAAGTAAAAATGTAGCAGTACAAAAAAACAACCAAACAAAAAGAAAACACTGACAGGGTCAGAACACAGTTGGTCAGGGTGTTGGGAGCAGCCCAGTCCAGCCCTTCTGCAGTGACAGATGTGGTTCTGTTGGAGCAAGGATCCTGGAGCAGGGTGCAGTTTTCCTCTGAAGGTCCAGTGGTGCTGAGATGGGTCTGGTGTCCCTCAGGGAATGCAGTGCACACAGGCTGTGCTGGTGTTGTGAATGTCAGGTTTTCTCCAGGTGGGAATGCTGGGCTCCTCCCCCTGGGTGGAGCATCTCCCCCTGGGATGCTGGAATTGTCTGAGGCCTGCAGTGGGCCTGGATGGCCCCTGAACAGCAGAGATCCCCTGCAGGGAGGATGGGTCCTGGAAGGGATAAAGAACACTGCCCCACATGGTTCTAACAGAGCAATAGAACAGACACTGCTGGTTACACCCTGCATTGCAGCCTAGGACAACATGGAGCCTTCTGTTCCCTCTTCAAGCCAATCTCCTATGAAAATGACCTGGGGTTTTTTCTTTGTGGAAGCAATTCTGTACTTTTTTGTACACCTACGAGGAAAACAAGCTCTTTGGAGGTAGAAATTTCAGCATGATGAGAGTAAAAGAGCGTTAAGTGACTGTTCCACAGGTAGGTACAGCTGAACAGGGGGATTTCCAGTCCTGAGGACCCTTTAGCATCACATTATCTGTGAATCCCTGTGCTTTTGATACTTCCAGGTTTGTAACATAGGGAGAAGTACATGTAGTTAAATCAGGGCTTTTTTTCTGATTCTTAAATTAATTTTCTGCCTAAATAGAGCAAATTGTTCTGGATGGAATGACCTGGATAAATTCCTTTCGGAAGGCTCTTTTAATCTGTTAAGTCAGCTGGCAATCCAGTTGTATTTTCCTAAGAGATGGATTTTATTTGGATTTCATACTATGACATTCGACTGGAAAAGAAAAAATTGTGGGACAGGTCTTAGCTTCCAAACTACCTAGTTGCTGCAGTCCTCAGCTTAAGGAGATAGGTATCAGCAAGGCTAGAAGACAGTACCATTTATCAAGGTATGGGGTTTTTCATGGCAGGGGAAAGTTTCCAACTTGATGCTTTTTAAGAAATCTGAAATCTTATCCTGAATCCCTAAGTAATGCTATTTATTGAAACAAATATGTATCTGTTACATTTTATGCATGTAACACCTACCTGTGTACATTTGAAGTTGATAAAGGAGGGCTGTATGAAGTTTTATGAGCATGGTTGCTAGAAAACTCTGTCTTCATCTGCTTTTTCACTTAAGTAATGACAGAAAAATCAAGGAAGCTCTTAACAAAATGCTCATTGAGGTTTCAGACTTCTGGCTAGAAGAAACTTAAACATGCTTTCACTTCTTTCTAATAATTAATTTAAAAAATTGAAATGTCTTGCTAACATCTCCGTCATTATATTTCTCTGCAAAATGTGTAATTCATCCTTGGTTTAGTTTGCTGAAAAGCATACAGTCTTTGAAAAGTCAGATATTTGTATTTCTGTCTTGACATTTCTCTCCTCAGCTTTCATGCGGAAAATGTGTCACTCATTTATTTGTGCAACAAAGTTGTGTCTTTTGAAGTGCTTGCTAAACCGACTCTGAAATGCTGGCAGTGGATGTAGCTGTTGTAGATGTCGCTGTCAATCCTCCCCTAGCAGTCTCAACACTTTTTTGGCAAACTGTAGGAGAACTATCAGCATGTACTCGTAAACTGTAGAGATTTGCTGATGCTCTGTGCTTAGTGAGTTTCTTTAAACAAGGATGGCCTGTGTTCTTTGGTGGGAGGATGGAATATTTAAAGCTGAGCAAATCCAGTTATGGTTTTAAGGAACTACCGTGTTGGGCTGTTTTTCACTTGTGGGTCTGAGGAAAGCTTTCAGCCAAGTGCAGAAAGCAGAAGATGCCCAAATGGTTGTAGACATTATAAAAAGGATGGAAAATACAGGATATTCTTTTTTGCATTAACACCTCCTGTTTTGGGAGGGAAAATTGTGATCTGTGGGCTGGAATAGAGGAATCCTCAATAAGTCACGCATATGCTTGTTAACAATAAGCAAGTGTTGCTTTGTAGAACACCAGTGAAGTCATATGTGGTAGTTTTTCAAATTAAAACCTCCATTAATGCATTTCACTTTGAAGAGAGAGTTCCTTGTGGTGGTTAACCTTGGGCATGCCTGACCCAGTACCATTCCATGCAGCTGTGCCTGCATTAGGGTTCTAATGAGCTTGCAGGACCAGGGTTTCCTGCATTTGGGGAAGCATGACTTGCAGCCTGTAAGCTTTTTTCATCTCTTATGAGGGAGTAGGATTCTGTCCTTTAATGGTTTTGTTTGACTTTGAGGTAAATCTTTATCTTTCTTTTTCCCCAGTGATTATCAAAGAGAGTGAATGTGCTGCATCCAGTGTGAATATTGACAAAAACTTCAGTGATTGGGGTGGACTGAGGGTTTTGTGGTGGCTTCAGAGTTGAGTCTGTGCTCAGCAGATGCAGGGGGAGGGTGGCTGGAGGGTGTGCAGAAGCTGAGTGTGCCAGTGCTAACTAAAAACCATCAGAGCTAGGAAACCAAAGGCCTAGAGGCCAAGCACTGCCACTGAGGTTTGGAAAGTGCTGTCAAGGCTGGTGTTTCAATAGAGAGGAGGAACATGACACTGGTGCTTTTGGGCAAGGAATAGTTTAAAAACCAGGTGTTTCTAAAACATGGGGATGTTTAACAAGGAATCAGTTAATTTGTTTTTGAGTGTTTGGGGTATTTTTTTCCCAAGATATACCTGTTCTTGCTAGAAAAACTGTTTTGTTTCAAATGGAAGCAGGAGCTGGAAGTCAGAAGAGGAAGGGAACAGCAGGAATGGAAAGCAGACTGGTAAATTCAACCTGCTGTTGTGATGTGTTTCTGGTGTGTGAATCAGCCTGATTGCAGCAGACAGAGCTGCTTGCACAGTGGGAGGAGTGGCAGGGTTAACCTGAGCTCACTGTGGCTGCAGAGTGCTGAAAAAGCCTGAGCAGGGGGCAATCATCAAGCTGTGTTTAATGAATCTGGCAGTGGTCACTCTCTTGCAGGGAGATCAAAAACAGAAGCAAAGAGCTGCTGCAGTTTTAAGCCTTGTCAAGGAGATTGGATTGAACTTTGGTTTAACAGAGAGGAAAACATTAATTACATCACACTTGTGCTGATGTTATGTATTTCAGCCCCTGGTTAAAGAAAAAAAAAAAACCAAACAGCTACAAATAGGATAAGAAATACTAATACTGGAAAACAGAGTGTCTAATTATTGGAGGAATGAGGGTATTGCATATCCTTTCTCTAAGATAAGAATTAACTACCATAAAGAGTTGATTAAAAAAGATTTAGATGTATTTTTCATAGTAGAAATAGGGAGACCCTGCAGAATCCTTTTTAGCACTTTGTCCTTTTTGGACATGGTAAATTTGGGAAGGAACAGAAGCTGAAGAATGGAAGGGTTATCTGAAAATCCCCCCCTCTGCACGTGTCAGGAACAGCAGGCTGCAGCTGCTCTGTAAATAGTTGCTTTACTAAAGATCCATTTTAGCTTGAAGTTGGTTGTTACTCAGCACACGGCACATGGAGAGCACCAGCTCTCCAGAAAATTGAGTAATGATTGATCTAAGCTGTGTGTTAATTTTTTTCATACTATTGTCATTCCTCCTGCCAGTGTCCTGAACACTATTAAGTGTACTCAGATCCTGTTTTAGCACTGCTCTTGGAAATGAGTCAGAACAAATGGCTGGAACCTTTTTTTTTTTTTTTTTTTTTTTTTTTTTTTTTTTTTTAAGGAGTATTGTTGTGAGCTCTTTAAAAGCACGTCTGTAATAATCAGTAGGAACACTTCTGTTCCTTTAGCCATTGATTAAAGGAGCCCAGTCTGAAGCACCAGTGCAGGCACTAAGCTGTGCATTTCCTGCAGGTTATGGTGTCCTGATATTAGCATAAATGGTAACCAGAGAAGCAGTGCAGCTGCTCTTTGGAGGAGGGTGAATCACAGTGTTTCTGTGATGAATGGTAACACCAACAATGATGTATTTTACCTGTGGCAAGATTGGGAACATTGCTGGCTACCTGGGAATTGCTCCTGTGGCCCTTGTTGCCCAGGTTTATCTGGTACCTAGGCTGAAGTGTAGCAGGTTATGATGAGTGACTGGGAGTTGAGTACAATTTTCCTGCCTGATGAGACTGTGATTTAGGTGGATTTGATCTGACAGAGCTGGAGCTGTGCAAATCCAGCAGATGAAGGCTTGTAATGGGAATATTGCTGACCAGCCCAAAGCAAGCTCAATGGGACTCTGTAAAATGTCAAATGGGACTATGACCTGCACCTGGGACAGTGCTTCATCACTTCAGCACTGCACTGCAGAACTAAGAACTTCATCCATTCCATTGCAAAATCTGGATGTCCTGTATCAAGAGCCTTCTTTATCACACTTTCTCTTTTCTAAGGAGTTTTGCTTTATTTCAAGGAACAATCCCTGTTTATTAGATTATGCAAATAGGAGAGTCATTCTGTGCTTCCCATAGAGCTTCCATCACAGCATTCCAGTGATAGAAGAGATTGTATCCTTTTTCAGAGGTGAAACCTTTGGCAATTTCCATTAAGCCAATACTTTTTTTTAATGAATAGTGAAAATGATAACATTTCTGAGTTATGAATGAATATAATATCAGTAGAAAAAATCATTACCTCTTTGCAAGGAAAGATGAAGTATTGTTGTTCTGTTAGAGCTCTTTGAAGGGGCAGATTGAGAAAAATGATCTGCTTGATGTGGTGTTTGTATTTCCAAAAGCTTGAGAAAAGTCTTTTCACTGAAGGCTTCTAAAGCATCCAGGCTATTACAGAATAAGCATTTATAGAACAATATCTTCTAGATATCCATTGTAAATAAACATGTTAACCCCCCAGTTATTACTGACCAGATTTCTTTACTAGTAGAACTAAGAGTTACAGCATTCTGACCTGGAAAAATTACTGAAATAGGGAAGAAAGTCTGAGTTACTCCAGAGTGTTGAAATGACATTGATGCTGTGAGTCTCAAGAGTTGTAGAAAATACCATGAAGGAACAAGACAATGCCAGATGAAACCCAAAACTGGAAGAAAGCTGTCCTGCCTAGCTGTATGTATTGACAGGTTTTAAATCAGCCATTGTTGCTCGTGAAAGATTTTTAAATCATTGGGGCAATTCTTAAAAAGTCAGCTCAGAGGTTGAGTAGCATGCAAGAGAACAACAGAAGGTTAGGAGTTACCTGTGAGAAGGCTAGAGAATGCAATATGCCACTCCTGGAACACACAACTTGAAGGGAACAGAAGAGGTCACAGAATTCCTCCTGTGGTGTGTTGGAGCTGGGAAGGTGCAAAGGGGGAGCTCAGCACTGTTCACCAGCCTGTGTGCAGGAGAGGGGAAATGCCAAGTGTTGGAAAAACCCAGCTCTGCAGAGATGGGCAACTGAGAGTTGTTCTTAAAGATTTTATTCCATCAATCTGGCAGAAGGGTGGGACACAAGAGATGTAAAACTCAACACCATTCTATCAGAAGCTGAGCTATTTCTTGTTTACAATACCTTAAAAATGCTTTTCAGCCTGTCAGTTTTTGCCACACAATGCTGCTGATACTTCTAACAGCAATTACCTGTTTTTTTAATCCACACGGTCTTCCTGCAATGCATCTTTCACAGTTCTAATTCTCCAAAATACCTGATCTGTTTGCAAGGCCATTGTTTGAAACTTGTTTCCAGTTCCATTTCTCTTTCAGCAATGCCTGTCCTATCCCATGGCCTTCCTAACTCAGCACACCTCATCTCAGAGTTTGCACACACAGGCACAAGCCCATGTTAGCTTTCAGTCAGGCTTTGGGAATTCCCTACAAATCCATTTCTCACAGCCAAGGTTCCTTTGCTCCATGGAGAGGCCAAGCCAGGAGACAGTGGCAGGCATCTCTGGAATGCTGGGCTGTTTTGGGAAGGACAGTGGGGACAGTGAGTACTGCAGGAGAACAAAGAGTGCTCACTGATGTTTCAGTCCTGCAGGTGCTGGAAGATGGAATGGCTGGAAGATGAGTGCTGCTCCCTTGTGGGAACGCTCCTGCTGACCTTGTGCATTCCATCCTACTCTATCAGCACCCAAACTGGAGCTCTCTGGGCAGAACCCCAGCATCTGACAGTGCCCCACTGCAGGCTGGTGCAGGGTGCAGTGATTCACTGCTGGAAACCTTTCTGAGTTGGCTCTGACACCTTTTTATTATCAGCTGGTAAAGTCACTGCTTTTTTGTCACTGTCAGTGTGAGCTCTAATGCATGACTGAGTTCAATACACTTGTAATAATCATTGGTTCATAAATGCTGCACAGATTTCTTCTAGGACTTTCCCTATGGACCTCTTTGGTAAATCCCATGGGTGCTTTATTATGACATATCAATATTAAAATGCATTGGGCCAGCTTTTAATTTAGCTTTATTTCCAGTATATGATGATCACAATCTCCTACTGTACCTTTAAGTACCTGTGACTGAAGCTAAATTTATATCAATATCTGGGTTCTGCAGAGCAATAACATTCATGTGCAAAAACTAGAACTCATTTGACATCCTCTCAAAGATTTTGAGCAGCAAATCAGAATGGCAACCTTTAACTTCTGCTTGTAAGATAGACTTCTTTTCCTTGCCTCAATCAATCTTATTAAATTATTTCTCCACCGTGTTCCAGTGAACATGCCAGATGTGTTAATAATGCATTTCATAAGGAGAAGCAGTTGCAAGGATATATTTTTCATGTGTAATTGATGTTACAAGACAGTCAAACCTCTTTTGTTTCAGGTTATCTTGTCATTTATGAGCAGGAGGAGGAAGGTTTGTCAGTATAGTATTATCTACCCAATGGCCTAATGCAGGCAGCAATTACCAGAATTACCTGTATTTTGCTTGTATTGCCTTCAAAAAGCTCTGGATGGCCTTTAGCAGCTGTCTGGGACAGTCCAGCATCTGATATTCTGCACATTCCTGGAGGGTGGGTTCTCCATCACTTGGTACATTGGACAAGTTCATTTCTTCTCCTCTATCCCTGGCTACAGCTAATTAAAAATCTTCCTGGTTTAGGACAGTGATGTGCTAGATTCTCTTGCCTGGCAGTGTCTTTCATGCTTTCAAAATGACTGGGTTAAAATTAAACCCAGAGCATTCCACATCATTGTTTCTGTCCTTACTACAGGATCAATATTTGTATTTCTGATCAGTTAGAATTTAGAACTTCCTTAAGATCCTTTAATACTTGCTTACAGTTAAGCATTTCTGTAAACAGTTCCAGCAAATCCATTAATCATTTCCAAAGTATAAAAGAGTAATGCAGCTAAGCTGAACTCTCCATCTGTGCAGATTCAGCTTTCTTGGGGGTTTTGTACCTGGTGACATTGAAGCAAGGTGAAGGAGACTGGAGAGCTGCACTCTGGGAACACCTCATTGCTTCCCTCAGGAAAATCCTCTCTAATCTGAGGTAAATGATGAAATAACAAGAGAAAAGGTGAGTCTGTGTTACACCAGCAAGGCATGGTTATGTGTAGGTGTAAATACATTCTTCATGTACTATTGCATAGTGATTTTATATTTCCCATATTTCTGCTTTGTGCTACTTTCTGTGGTGCATATTTGACATTGGGAAGAATCAGATGTTTCAAATCAGTGGCAAGCAAAGGTAGTATAGAGAGGCTGGTACTTGTTATCTGCTAGCCCCTCCAAAAACTCAGCACTGGTCATGGAAAAGAAATTCTCCCAGAAGATGAGACCAGCCTCTGAAAGGGACACCATGGCACAAGTGATACAGGGGAAAGCTCAGTCATCTGAGAGAAAGGGGCAGGATTTGTCTCCAAAGGTTGTCAAGAAATGCACAAACGAATCCAGGGGCGTGACTCTTCCAGCTTGTGTTTCTATGAACATTTTTAGATTGGGAAAATCCTCTGCAAGAAGAGTATTCAAGTAAAGTGTTTGCATCTTTAGGTCATTTGTTGACTACAGAGAAACTATCAATCCTCAGAGATAGATGTCCTGAAAGCAGGGAGGGAGGAGAGGAAGGTGGAGGTGTCCTCCTCCTTAACCTGCTCCTGCTGCTGTGCCCAAGCCATGGGTGCTGTCCAGAGCACACTTAGGATCATTTAATGTTATTCCTGCTTGCAGCAGTGCTACAGGGATAATAGTTGAGACCTTCCTTGCCAGAGCATGTTTGCCCTTGCCTGTAGCTGCTACCAGAACCGTGTGTAGATCTGGGGATTTCTTTTTATCCAGAGATATAAAATCTTCCATGTTGAGGTTATGCAGTATGTGCCACTGTGAATTTAAGCTTGATTTCCATGCTATTAGAAATAGCAGATCAAAGTGATAGCAGTAAAATAGATAAATGTGGAGAAATGTTTAAAAAAAAAACCAACAAAACAAACAAACCAAAAAAACCAAACCAAAACAAAAAAACACCAAAACCAAAATTACAAACAAATAGAGTCTTAAATTTATGAAAGATATAATTTCTGTTATTACTAGAGAGCTTACTTCAATCCAAGTCATAAGTATTGGAACTTAATAAATCAGTTGTGTCCACATCCTGCCCCCTCAGGAAGGTGCAGGTCTGATAGCTGCCTTTTTCTTGAGGGTGGTAAAGAGATATCTGGATGCAGCAGGTAAGGACAGTGTTGCACAGATAATTATTAGCAACCTAGTTGTAGAAGGTTGTCACTGAAGTCTAAGAAACAGTTTAGATACCTAATAATTCATTATATTGTATATATTCATCATAATTACTTCAGCTTTCAATATGAAAGGTGGCCCTGAACTATATTTTCTTAAAGTGCTTCTTACAAGGTTTGCTTCTTACCAGGAATCTGTGTTTCTCTTTGCTTCTGTTTTCAAGCAATTCAAGATTTTTTTTAAGGAAACAAGGCAGAAGAAAGGGAAAAATTATTCCTACTCCAGGTTGTTTCAGTTGAAATACATCTTTATTTCTTTAGTGAAGCAACTTTATGCAAATAAAAACTACCAGCAATATAGTAGCCAAAATACAACAGCAAGCACTAAGTCAAGTAGGAAAGTTGTAAAACAGTGTTCTGTTGCTGAATGTTAAATATTCATATAAACATTGTAAAAACCTCAGGAAGACTTTATGGGGCTGTAGATGCACAATGTAAAATCATTCGAGCTCTGCTAGGAAACCACACCAATTTTTCAACATATTCTTACCATTCCAAGCTGAAAGTGAGTATCTTAAGGGAGGGGATTGCTTCAACTACTGCATATGTGTAATTCATCTCTTAAACTGCATGTGTCTTGCTGCTTTCCCTGTTCCACCTTTGCACAGGCAGGGATGGAGTGCACAGAGCACTGATGACATCAATAAAATGTGTACAGACATACATCAGTGTGGGGATGGAGGGGACAGTTGTTTCCCCCTGTGTGCTGTTACTGCCCTGGCTCTGTGCCTCGTGTGTGTTGCTCTGTGCCACAAGGAGAATTAAGGAAGCTCTCAAACAGAACTGCACAGGCAAAAAAATTGCAAGACTGCCTGCAAAATACGGGAGGAAAAGGAAGATTTAATCATAATATCAGAAAAAAGGGCTTAACGTTAATCCATGGATTTTTCCTTGTATTAGTTTCTCTTTTTTTTTAAGAGTTAAAACACATTCATAGAAAATGCCTCTTTAAGAAAGACCTCAGTGGAAGAATTAGTCAAATTTGAAAAGTTTAAAGAGCTGGCCTTAATCTCTAATGGCCCAGTGCTCTGTGGCACTGTGTTTCTGTTGCTGGAAGTAGATGTGTCTAGTAAAATAGCAGGGAATGATTTGTTACCTGGGGGTTAGCATGCCTTGGGTGAACATTGCTCCCAGACTTACAGAAAGGAATTGTTGAAAAAGGTTTTGACAGATACAAGAACCTTTATGTGTGTTCAGATACATTTTGTGCTTTTTCTCACTGAGTAATATTTTATTCTGCAAACAATCTCATTGAAATAGGTGGGACTGTTCTACAGAAAAAAAACACCTCAGTAGGAGTAAGAGTGGCAGAACCAGGCTGTGCAGCATATGGACAAGATGTTAGAAATGAAAAACTCCTCTTAAGTAGTCTCAAGATCAAATTCTTTCAATTAACATGTGTGTGCTCATCTCACCTTATGCAGGAGATGGGTGGGAGGGAAGAGCAGCAATGGGCTGACCTGTAGCACCTTGGTTTTTTTACCACAGAATCAGATTGCAGATCTAGGTGGCCTGACTTTACTGAATAAGGCTACCTGTAATCTGGATGCAAACACAGAGAGATGTCAATTTTATAAGAAGGATGCTATGGAAGCTTGAATTTCAGTTGAGATACTAAACTTTCCAAAACTTCAGGAGTTTTTGGTTAAACATCAGCTCGGGGGAGAAAATGTTCCAGAGAGAAATTGTGTGGGTGTGGTTCAACCACAGTTTTTGCAGTACAGTGACTTAATGGGCTATTTCTATAAGCCAGTAATTGCTTTACTTGTTCTTTTTAAGTGTTTGTTTTAGCTTTAAATAACCTGTGTAATTAGTATTTTATTTTAAGAAATAAAATCACAACTTGTATTTGTTGTCCAGGACCTGAGTTGCAGGCTGATATGTCTCTTCCATTTTTTGGGTTTGGTTCACACAGAAGGTTCTGTTGACAGAGAATAAATGATCTTGTGGAAAAGATGTGCACTTGGGACTTGCAAGGTCTGTGCTTAGTTCTTAGCTCCATGCCAGCATTCCTTGAAATCACTTAATCTGGATGTGTTTCCCATCTGTTCTGCTTTTCTAGATGCCAAGGCTTTGTGACCATGTTTGCATACAGATCAATACAGGGGATCCCAAAGGTTACTTGGAGCTGCCTGTTGCTGTTGAGATGTGTGTGCCAGTGAAATTAATTCCTGGTTTATGTTTTTGAGTTATTTGATCTTAATTATATGCTAGTGTGTATTCCTCACTTGTAAGGAATTGCAGGTAACATTAACAAATGTGAAGAAGAACAACTTTTGTTCTGATTAAAAAAGCACGAGGGGAATGATTTAAGAAGTTTAGCAAATTGTGAGCTTACAGAGGGCTTCTCATGGAGGGGGAAGCAGAGCAGAGCAGTTTGGAGTCACCCACTTTAACTGTTTATGCCTTTGTGACTTTGCAGCTTAACTTTTCAGTCTCAATTGCCTGGTCAGGTGCCACCCAGGCCTCTTCCTGACTACAGGGTGCTGAAATGCAGTGCTGCAAAAGCTTGGGTTGGAATGGAAGTGGTTAGTCAAGTATTAAAAGTGATCATTTCTTACCAGCAGTTTAGCAACAGAGTCCCAAAGGGTTTGTTCTGGCAATTAAAAAGGTTGTAGCTATGTTTTCCTGGGCTTGTTAGAGAAAGAAGCATCTTTTGCCTGATGTAAATTGACAAAGCTCCAGTTACACCTATGCTCTCAGATAAGTTGAACATTCAAACTTGGGAATCTCAAGTATCATTGAATGAAATCCATGGATTGATACAAGAAAATAATACCCCTGAAATTTGTCTTGATATCCTATTGTATTGCTGGATTGACCCATCCCCAGTCCCTGCCTTTTGAAAGCTGCTTTTGGTTCTAGATCATGCAGAAGCACAGCTGACCTTTGATCTCATCTGGTGTGGTAAATGCTGCTTTAAAGTAAGTTTTTCCTGGAACTGACATCCTTGTGCTGCCCAGCTTTACCTAAATCCACTTTATTTGAAGGCAGATGGTATTTTAAATATCCTAAATAGGTACTTGTGCTGTGTGCTATGTGCAGTTTTTGCCAAGTTGCCTTTCTGATCCATCATAAAAAGCTGCTGAAAACATATATTTGTCAGTTCTGTGTCCCCTGCCTCCCCTCATGCCTGCAGAGATGTGGCTCATGTTTTTGTCATGGGTATTAGGGATTAGTGGATATTAAAATCACTGGCCATACTTGACATAAAGTTACTATTAAAAAAATCTAAAAGTTCCTATTAAAAATCTAAGCAAAACTGTGTAGATGACTTATGCAATGGATGCCAGCTTCCATCTCACTTGATTCAGGCTTCAGAAGCTCCCTGTAGCAGAGACACCTTCCCTGTGTGTGCTCACTCTTCCTTCAGCCCAGTTACAGGGAAAACCCATTTTGTGCAAAAAATAATTAAAACCTCTAGCTCAGGAGTGCTAAACTCTAGCTCAGTTGTGTCCATTGCTTACAGAGTTTTTTACAAAAGTCTGTCAGTAGATTTAGAGTGCCTTGTCTGTAGGCTTAGTCCTTATATGAACTGTAATTCTTCAAAATGGGATTTTTAGGTGCCATTCTGGAGAGGTTCACTTCAGCACATCAGGAAGGGAATGTGGTTATGGACTGTGGATGGGATGGGGAGAGGCCAGAGCTGAGCATTTCCTGCTGTTCCTCCTTACTGTGGATCTCTGCTGTTCCCCAGAGCTGCTGGAATTCAGCTGAGATACTCAGAAATAATGTGGGGTTTTTTTAAATCCCAAATATCAGGTGAGTCATCATGTGCCCTTCAAAACAACTGTGAAATGCTTTGACTTGAACTAAAAGATAAAGGCAAAATGTTGTCTACATTTGTTTAAGAATGGCACAGAATTGGTCATGGGGATAATTTGATGCTTTTTCTTCACTGCCAAGCAGTACAGATGATGTTATGGAAAGCAGTTTGGGTAAACAACATTTACCCTTGCTTTCCATTCTCTGTGCTTAATGACAATTATTCATGCTAAACTAAATATTCAGTAACAGATTTGAAAATGTGCTTGATATTTATTGTAAGTGAATTGACAGCTATTAAAATTACATATATATTTTAATAATTTAATTTTTCAAGTGCAAGGAACACTGGTCTAAATACACTTCAAAAACATGACAGACAGACTTACAATAAACTTGCTTCATATGCTTTTCATCCCAGGATCTCAGTTATAAACTAAACCTCACAGCTAATATGCTGACCCTCAAGGAGCATTAGAAATAATTAATTCTGAAATGCAGGGAGCTTGCTGTGAATGTGGTATTAAAGGTGGGGCAGATTTTTCTCCAGACCTCTCAGCCTCTGTGTGAGGAGCACAGTTCAGTTTCCCAGGTGCTTTGAAAATACCAGCCCACTGCATACTGAGTCA
Source organism: Aegithalos caudatus (assembly GCA_013389925.1). Taxonomy (NCBI): domain Eukaryota; kingdom Metazoa; phylum Chordata; class Aves; order Passeriformes; family Aegithalidae; genus Aegithalos; species Aegithalos caudatus. The sequence continues at coordinate 294,037 of WEIU01000063.1, read as the reverse complement.
GTTAAATTTATTTACATCTCTATTTAAATATTTGCTGTTGTATTAAAAAATATTAAATAGAATATTCTATGTAGGTGGAGCCAAGTGTTGGCTGTTCTGAATTGGTGTTTCTGAATATATTTGTGGATATATTTAATTGTACCAAGCTCAACATTATTGACGCCCAAATCCTGATGGATGCCTGTAGGTATCCACATAATTTCCATGTTTCAGGTCTTCCCTAAGTCTAGATGAGTTGCAATAATGTTGATTCATGGCTGGAAATCCCTCCAAGGGAGAGGGCTTAGTGACACAAGTCATTATGTTAATGCTTTGTGTGTGGGGGATTCTGTCACTATGGCATCCACAGCATCACTGCAGTCCCACAGGTCCAAAAATGCACAGGCCATAGGGAGAGAAGGGAAGGTGGAGAAGGGGAATGGGAGACAGCATCTGGTGTGTGATGGGCATTGGGGTTTGGGAGAAAAGGCAAAGAGAGTAGTTGTTATCTATATGGCAGTGTGATGCCTTTTTGGGCTACCTAAAAACTGAGGCCAGACAGAATTAAGGGAATAAAAAGCTGTTCTATTTATTGAAGGGCCTCCAGGTACATTTAGGACAAAGCCCACCCCAGGGGCTACACCCAAAAATGGACCAGGGCTCACAGGTTTTCACACTTTTGTAAGTTTGATCATTTGCATATTGGGGGTTAATCTTCCAATTACAGCTTCAGGTAATGAAGTCATTTACCCCAAGTTTGCTCCCCACATCTCTCAGGGCCTGAGGCAGTGAGGTTTCTTGATTCCCAGCCTGGAGAGGAATTGTTGTGTCTGACCAAACTGGGAAAGCAGCAGCTCACACTGGAGTTTAGAGTTATACACTGAAGAATTGCAGGGTTACAAATGTATGAAAAATATAAAAGCTAAAATCCTAAGGCATCCTCAGTGACAGGAGTGAGTGGGCAGCTGGAGCTGTTCTGCTGACAGAAGCCGTGGGTGAAGCCTCTCTCCTGTACTGCAATTCCATGGTTCCACCCAGCCTGGAATATCAGACAAACAGGGGGAGATAGAACCCAAAACCCTGTGAGTCCTGTAGCAAAAGTGCCCAGCTTAGCCAAGTCTCTGTAAGTCCCTTTCCATACCAAAGGGACAGAAAGAATTGTTTATCTTTGGAACAAATTGTTTTAAAATTTGAATAGCATCTAGAAATACAATATTGGTGTTTAAATTAAAATTTTGGAAGATAGGATAAATTAATCTTAAATTACTGGCATTTGGAAACTTAATAGCTTCTAGGATTCTTTTTCTGTCTTCAGTTTTAGCTTACAGTCTAAATTAAAATGAACCAGCACCTCTTAGGTTTTGGAATTGTTTTGAAAAAAATTTGACTAGTGAAAATCTGATGGTACAGAATTGGACAAATGCAACTTGTGTGTACCTCTGGAAAGGCTTAAGTGAAGTAAATTCAAATATTCATTTGCATGGAATGATCACACCATTTTTTCCTAGGTAAAATTGTGTGAAGAGCAGTAGTGATTTTACATCCATGGGAAGGAACATACAGCTTTATAGAAAGTTGGCTACTGTCAAGTTGTAGCCATTTTCCAGAATGCCTTCAGAAGTAGAGAATTTTCTATCAGAAAATAAAAAATAACTTCCTTCTAATTTCATAGCAGAAGTTATTCAAGTTTTTTTTTTTTTTTTATTAAGGCATCTTAAAAATATAATGACAAGTGCGTGTTTTGTGTTCTCTTTCTATAGCCAAGAGCCCCGAGCTCTGGAATTCCTGATGGAGAATGTCTGTGTGTCTATCACTTACACACAGTTGCAGGGCTGTCTTTTATAAGAAATTCAGATTTTAATCCTTTTTCAGGCATGTTTCTAAGTATTCAGAGGGCCTTACTGATGGGGCTGATCAAAACAAGTATGCAGTCAGGTAATTTCCCTAAAGCACAGCTTGTTTTGGCTGTCAGACTTTCCTCCCTGCATAAGTGTTCATTTATCATTTGGTAAGACATGTGATGGGGATTTTTTTAAAGCAACTGGTTTGAAAAAAAAGCCACAAAAATACCTTCTTGGTGAAAGTTTATTTCTAAAAGTTACCAGAGGATTTAGTGCACAATGTCAGTATTCTGTACTAATTATTTAATATATCCTTAGGTTTTCCAGAATTAGGCCTTAAGTTTTGAGTGCAACAAAGAAAATAATTTATCCAGATGATCTTTAAATGAAGTGTGATGCTTTATTATTAGAAAATAATAAAATTCTGTGTTGAACCATTTACCCACCTGAGACCCCGTAAGGTATTTTCAAGTGGGCTCAAAATCATTCAATACATTGGATTGTCATGAGGAGTTAGTAGAAAGGCAGTGATTTCCCACATAATTATTCTCAAGTAGAGGTGCCACAGCTGTGTAGCAGCAATTCATAAGGTTTCTTTTCTTTAAGAGAGCTCATCAGCCTTGGCTGATTTTCCAAGCCTTTCTGGTCTTTGGAAAGGTGCTGGGAGTGTTGCCACTAACAGAGCTCTGCTCAGTCAGGTGATCCTTCAGTGATTAATAAAAGGAACTTTCTGATCAATGGGGAGTCTCTTAACCTTTGCATCCCAAGCAGAATAAATTTGTTCTGAATCTTGAAGATGCTTCGGTGGTCTGGGGACTTTGAAAAAGAAAATAATTGGGATGTTACCTGTTAGAGCAACAGAACAGCAGATTAAATCCATTAAAGAGTAATGGAAAATGCAAAGAAAAAACCCTTTAATTTGACATAAAAATATGCAGAGGAAGCACTATGTAGAAAAGTATGACAAAAAATTCTCAAAATCTTGTGCATACAGGCCCAAATATAAAAATGAATACAGGGTTGGCTTTTGAGACCTTGGAAAAGGCTACTTGCCTTAGAGACCACGAGCAAGAATGTGGGTTTGTAATATAGATAGAAGCACATAGTGGAAAGTTCTAAAGCTTTTAAGTGTAGATATAGAAGTAGTTACAGAAACAGTAAAAGGTTTCAAGGTGTAGCAAGTAAATTTGTGTGTCACTGTATGATTGGATAAAAAAAGCCTGATTGCAGCAGGACGTGTGATACAGTTCAATTAGCCATTGGTGTGAAAGTTAAAACAACAGGTGTGGCAGCAGATTATTGGCAAATAAACCTTTAAAAACCCCTGTAACCTGTGCTCTTGTGAGCACTGACCACAAACTCCTGGCGTATGCAGTGAAGATGTTCTCACCCTTCATGATCCTGAGGCAATAAATCATATTTTCAGATGTCACCCAGTGGTCCTGTCTCTCTAAATATCCCCATGGAAAGGCATTCCTGCAGTTTAAAAAGTGTGCATAGATTTATTTCAGTGTGGTGCTCCTCTGGAGGGGTGCAAGCTGTGACATTGTGTCCCTCCAGTTCTGCAGTGCTGGGGTCCAGGTGAGCAAAACCTGCTTTGCACCTCTGCCAGTGCTGCTTTGGGAAATCCATCAGACTTGGATGTGAATCCTGGCATCATCCCTGTGCTCGTGCTTAGCTCCATTCTCTGCATCCAATTACCCACAAATGCTTGTAGAGGTTTATCCTGCATTTGTGTGTATGATGATCCCAGTTTGCACAAAAAAATCTCACAGGCTTAATAGGACTTTTTAAAGAATATTTTGTTTGCACTTTTTAGGACGAAATGGTAAGGAAGACCCTCAGATGCAGGTGATTCATATACTCAGTCATTCTCTGGTAATTATAACTTTGCAGCTGACTGATTGAGATTGACTCTTGAAATATTTCAAATAGTAAAACTGTTTCCCATTGGGATAACTCTGGGCTCTTTGTACTTTAGGACAATATTGTGCCTTAGGGTTTGGCCAGACAAAATATTTCTTCCTGTTACCTGACTGCCAATTAGCCAGGGAGCAAAGTAGCATTTGTGTGAATGTCCTCCCAGACTCCTCAGTTGTAAAAGTGTGATTTTGAAGTGCTACCAAGGGCTTGGCTGTAAAGTCCAGCTCTTGTTTGGCCCCTGAGATGTTGCAGTACTGGAGAGCTGCAGTCCCTTGAAAGGCTTTTATTCCTGGCTTTTCTTCAACTTCTCAGCAACTAAAATTCATCCTGCAGTTTTTATGCCTGTCATAAGTGCACTGGATGAGAAACCAGAAATGGATAAAGTAATAGAGCTCCCAACTGTGGGTGTAGTTGGATACATGACTGGATCTACCCTGGCAGTCAGGATGGCTTCATTTTCCATGTGCAATATGATGGGAGAAAGTTTAGCCAAGAAGAATTGTAGAGATAGTACTTCATATTGCAGAACTGTTCTGCAATTAGCCAAAATCCTTGGTAATGACAGAAAAGCCAGGTTTGAGTGTCTCAAGAGTGCAGAAGGGATGTATGCAAATGCACGTACCTGTAAGTAGGCATATCCACAGAATGTTTTACAGGTGCTGTTTCTATCAAAATTCTGCTGATAACAGCACCCTTATAAATGAAAATAATTCCTGTTGCTTTGTTCTGTTTGTAAGTGGTGATGGAACAGAGGTTCTGGAAGCTGCCTTGCATGTCTGTTCTCCTCCAGTGCTGCTCACATCCAGTTTTGCATGGTGTGGTAAAGCTGCTCCACTGTTTCTCTCTGTTTGTTATCCTGCACTGAGAATCAGGGCAGAGTGTGGGTGGGCACTTGAGCCACCAGACTTCTGACTTGAACTGCCCTCTGATTTTTCATTCACTGAGCTTCTTTGAAATGGAGCCACACAGGTTCCATACCTGTTTTCCATCCCATGAACCAGAAACACTTAAATTGGAATTATTAAAGCTATAAATGCTATGATCTTCCATTTTTTTCTAGCTGGATGAAAAACTGCTTATCCTGTGAATCATCAGGAAATTAACCTCAAATTGGGATCTGTGTCTGGTGAATCAAAGATGACTCTGAGCTAATTAAGAGGTTATAGCTTGGCTTCAATATTGGTGGTTTCCAGCTGGATAAAAGCCTGAATGGATTTTGTTCTTATTTGTCCAGAAGTCTGTTCAGGCTGTGTGCTGCTGAATAATTACAGATATTCCCCCCATTACCTGTAGCTGCTGGGAGCACTCAGTGATTTGGATGAATTGGGATTTTTTAATGCACATGCACTGAGGGTTTATGTCTCAAATGAATGCTGTGTGAGCAGGGCATTACTTATCCTGAGAAATAAATACTGCTGATTGATTTTATTTTTAAAAATTAGTATCTTTGAGACTAGTAAGGGACTTGAGAGGTTAATGTAACCCAGATGGTGAGAAATAAACACTAATTTTTAATGTCGTAAGGCAAATGTTAGGAATAGTCTTCCTTTCACAAGACACTAGGGTAGACATTAGATTTTCTAACATCCCTATATTCAAAAACAAGACCAAATACACTCATTTTTAACTTTGACATTTGCTCTCCAGTGATTACAAATACCACAACTGTGTTGGTCTATCATCATGCACTGTGTATTATTCAGAGGCAAAACTGGGCTCCAAATCTTCCTTCCTGCAGCAGAATTGACCTTCTCATTAGTTGGAAATAACACTGTGATAGGTAATCAATATTTTGTTGAAATGCCAGCATCTCATCTTGGGCATTACTCATCCTTATTTCTGAAAAACCTTCAGACTAAAAGCAAAATGTTTAGATGCAGCTGTGTGTGGCAACTCTGCCCTTGCACATACAAATTATGTGTGTACAAGTGTTATTTTGAAAGTACAAATTGCAGATTTGGGTCTCTGATGCTCTCTGTCAGCCTGACCTTACACTCCAGACCCTGTATCAGAATGTGAAACAGCTGCCCTGAGAGCTGCCAGGATTCCCTGTTGCCAGGGGCTTGGTTAGAAATGCTGCTGGGACCATTATGAACCAATTCTGTGGCAGTTTGGTTTGGGAAATTTTTTTAAAATTTTATTTTATTTTTAACTTTTCTATAGAGGCTCAGTAGAAAATCACTAGTTTTCTCTCTTTGCACCTTTAAAATTGTGTCAGATAAAAATTGATTCACGTATTGACTGTTATTCCAAATTGTGATGTCAGTTCATTTGTGGCATCTTAGAAAGCACCTTCACCTGCCCATTTCCTATAAAGTTGAGTTCAGTCCTGCTTGAGCTGTGATTGCATTAAAGGTTTTGTGAGTGTGGAAGCCCCTGTGTCACTGATCTCCAATGGGGCAGTGTCAATTCTGTGCCAACACCTTCATGTTTCCAGTCAGACCCTTCCTTACAACACCACTCACCCTTCCTTCAAACTGCATTCCCTTTAGATTTACTGGCTCTCTCTCTCTTAGTCTTACATTTCTTGACTTTTTTTTTTCAAGTTTAATAGAGATGTAAGAAACCACCAGTTTTTCTAGGAGACTCTTTAAAAGTGTTCTGTCCTTTCTGCAGAAACAAATGGGTCAAGATAGTTTCATGGCTGAAAAGGGTTTTCTTTTACCCCACCATGTCCTGAGAGCTGCACAATCAAATCTGGGTCTAGGCCTGCTTGTGAAAAGTTTATCCTGAGGTTCAAATGCTGGTTCATTCTCCTGGTAGAAGTACTTTTGACTGTTTACTATTGTTGATAATTTCATTTAAAAGGGAGAAATTTATTTTAAGGAAGCTCTTGTGAACAAAATATTTGTACCAACAGCTTGTGCTTAGTTGCTGTTCTTAGCCTGTGCTCCGTGGAGGTTAGGTGGATGTGTGAAGATACTCTTTGGAGAGGCAATTCTTTCCCAGTACTGTTAGAATTTTTCTGTTTCTATCATATTTTAGCTTCATACTCAATCATTCCCATGTACGTGCCTTTGGCAGTTCTCTATTTGTTATTTGTTGTGAGGTGAGGGTTTCTTGTGGAGGGAGAATGGAGTGATCATGTTCTGTTTCTCTGGGGGTTTTTAAAATTTCAGTCCAGGGTATCTGGTTAACTGGATTTCATCTGTGAAAGAATTTGAAAAAGAAACTCCATGTATAGAACAATTTCGGCTACTTTTTTTTTTTTTTTTTTTTTTTTTTTTTTTTCTTTTAAGTAGTCCAATGTCTCATTAATGATGGGGAAATTTTTGCTTGTCAGTGATCCATTATACCTGTGTATTTTTGCACTAAAGTAGATACTCTAAGAGTGGGCTGCTATTTTCACATTTATCATAGGTGGCCTTTTGCTTTTAGGCAGGCTTGCTCAATTAGTCTCTCAGCAATTTTATAGAGCAGAGATATATGCACATTTTTCTCAATACCCAGAAGGGCAAAGGAAGTGTAATATCAAACATTAATCTACATTGGTGGTGGATGATATTGGTTCCTCTGGTGTCTTATTCTCACCATTACAGGGCAGATTTTGCAGAAACTGAATATGACCCCTATTTTGAGAGAAATATTAAACTTATCTCTTTCCTTGCAAAATATTTTTCTGGTGATGAGGAGGGGGAAAATGTTGAAGCTGCCCTGTAAACATAACTGAAAGCTTCTACACAAAGTCTAGACATTGTATTAAAGACATAAAGTACAAATTGTGTGTTACAAAGGTGTTGCTGTGATAGGTTGTGTACAGTGGATTTTTGTGTTAAGCTCTCTCACAAGTGTTAATTGACTAATGTAGTAACTTTGCTCTCAAGACATCTTGGCTATTTGGTATGAAGTACTAACTTACAGTATTCTGATAATTTCCAGGCAACTGTTCCATACATGCTCACAGTAGAAAGTGATTCATCAATAATTCAGGAGCTATGCTTAGTTATGGTATAGTAAGTGCAAGAACAGGTATGGAGAGAATATTAACAGAGGGGGCCAATGAAACAGTAAGAAAATCCTGGAATACAAGTGTAATCATGTGAATTCTAAAAAGCAGCCAGCTCTCAATTTGACATGCAGTGGTTGTCAGCTTTGCAAATGAAACACTGGAAGCTTCCTTAGCAATGAATATAAAAATGCAAAGATCAGTTATGCAGAAAAAGGAAATTAAAAAGTAACTTTCATACATAGGTGTGATTAAAATCGTAGGGTAGTTTTTAATCCTTTTGGGACTGGTTTTCAGATGTGTCATTTATTGGTGATAGACTTTCCCCTTAGGATTCACTCCAAGCTTTGAGGAATTATAATTCATACAGTGAATTATTTTTTGTTGAAACTTACAGACAAGCAGCATGAAGACTGTTCCTCCTGGGATCGGAGTGGCTGGGGATGGGGAGGAGAAGAAAAGAATGGCTTCATTTGCAGCTAACATTGTAGAGCCATAAAGGGCCCTGAGAATCTCACACTGGAATAGATTTTCAGGGCATCTGCAGTGAGATATAGTGCAGAAAAAAGAAGGCACAATACAAAGCAGAATAGAGTACTTCATCTTACAGCGTAAGATATTCTCAGCATTTGTAATGGATGCTTGCTGCAGGGCAGGTGATTCTGGGCAGAGAATAAACTGAAGGTTGCTCCAGTCAAACCACTCCCTGGGCATTAAATGGTGGAATAGTTTATGTTGAAATGCCATAAACTTATTCTCCCACATTCTGTGTTGCCATGTCCTACAGCAGGTCCTTTCTGGGGAAGGCTGACTCGATGTAGAAATTTTTTTTTTGTGTGTGAGTGTCTCTTCTTTTGCACCAAGACACTGGAAAAATAAAGGCTGAACAGCTACCTCTTGGAGCTCTGAGTCAAGCTGTGGTACAGGACCTGTCCTGTTACTGAATATGAAAGGTGTTCTCACATCTTCAGGGTTGTTCTCTGCTTTAGGACAGTTGTTTTGACGTGGAGGACAGAAGGCATTTAAGAAGCCCAGAGTCAGATTGCCTTCTCATTTGGCAGAAATGACAAAGGGAATTAGATCTCCAGTAGCCTATTTCGTAACCCAGTATTACCTGTAAGTACACAGGACAGTTGAGCATTAATTTCAATGCTTGTATTCATGGCAAGATGAAGGGGAGAGCTGGCTCACTCACTCCTTGTCAGGCAGAATGGGGGTGAGAGGCAGGAAAAACCCATTAGAGCCCAGCTATTGCTCAGGAGCTGTTTTCTGATGGGGATTGTTAACATCACAAGGATTAGGTAGTTGGCTATTTTTAGATGCCTATAACTTTTAGAGGCAATTTGAAGCAGCAGATATCAGCTAGGGCATGGTTTTTGTGCTGTCAGAACAGCACCTTGAGATAAGCAGGATTTCTCTCAGTTTGGAATCCTTAATTTCCTTCAGGACAGGAACCACATAAATTCAGACTTGCACATTATGACCTCCCTGTCAAACAGCTTGTGAACTGCTCTCTGGGAAGGAGAGCCAGCTGGGCACTGAGTGCACTGGTAAGAAGGGAGGAATTGGCACCAATTGCAGCAGCAGCAAGAAGGTGTTTTCACAGATGTTCACTTGCTTTCTCTCTCCTGCAGGGCTGACGTGAACAGAAATAAAGGTTACGACATGGTTTACAGTGGGATGGGGAAGAGAATTTGAAAAAAAAAAAAAAAAATGGAAGCTCCAGGGGTTGAGATAGGAACAGTTTAACAACTACAATAGTGTAGTAATAATAATAATAGTAATGAAAAGGGAGACAACGAAAAGAGAGAGAGGAATAAAACCTAAGTCAGGTAAATGATGCATTCACCACCTGCTGGCCAATGTCCATAATGTCCTCAGGCAGTGACCTGTGCCTCCTGGCCAGCTCATCCCAGTTTATACACTGGGAATGTGGCATGGAATCTGCCTTTGGCCAGCTAAGGTCAGGTGTCCTGGTCATGCTCCCTTCCTCCTTCTGCACTTTCTCCCTGGCAGATCATGGAAAACTGAGAAATCCTTGACTCAGGGTAAGACCAACTTAGCAACAACTACAAACATCAGTGTCTTATCAACATTATTCTCATAATAAATCCAAAATACAGCATGGTACCCACTACTAGGAAGAAAATAAACTCTCATGCCAGCCAAAATTGGGATGGGTGAGAACTAAGAGAGGAATACACATTTTTTGTTAAAACGAAAATTCAGGGTGTCTGAGGAAATATTTTAAACTTAAAATGGGGGGAGGATCAGGTGAACTGATTAAGTCTGACTTTCTGATGCCACTCTGATCTCCCAAGATGACAGTGAAACAGCAAGTAGCAGGACCTGGTCCCTGCTTCAGATTGTCAGCATGCATAAAAATGTGGTAGCTGTAGACAAGAGAAAACCATCGATATAATTGCTCCAGCTACCCTGCCCTTTTCTCTGAGCAATGTAACACAAACAAATCCCAGAAACAACACTCCTTGGATTTGTATTCTCATGAGTGGTAGAAGAGTTTGGTCCCTGGCTGTGTGGTAAGAAATACCACATTAGTGACCCCTGCCTTTGTAGTGTTTGTTGGCACTGCAGATTTCACTTAGCCTCAAGCAGAATGGCTTTTGCATGCTGCACTGCATTTGTGAACCTCTGACTGGTGACACACAGTTTTACTTCTAGAGAAAGCAGAGTTAAGTTGATATCAGGGTCTCAGAAGTGCTCCTTTTCATTTTGGCCACACCTGCTTTATTTTGGACTAATTTTAAGTTATCAAAGCAGCACAAAGTGATTGAATTCTGTCAGAAGAACTTGGGTTCTGGTATAGACTGGTCTCATTGCTGGCAGAGTCCACAGATGGATCTGGGTTTGATTGTGATGTGACTTGGTCAGAATTGTTTATCCAGGCATCAAAAAAAAATCTGGCTTGATTTTCAAAGGTTAAGTGGAGCCTTAGTTTTATAAAATATGTCTTATTAGTTGTGAGATGGGGAAACTTGAGCTGAAGCTGCAGAGACAGGAAACCAGCAGAGCTCTGACTGCATTTTTGCTGAAGCTGCTGCATCTCACATGAGATCACTTCAGCAGAAACATCTTGCTTTCTTTTCCTCAAGTGTGTAGTCTAAAATGGAATTCAAAACCTTGTCCTACAGGAGTTTTAGCAGACTGGAGAGGTGAATCCAGGTCCTGCAAGCTTTGGTGTAATGTCCAACCAGCAGACACCCATTTACCAGAATGTGCCTTTCCAGAATCTGGCTTTGCCTGAGTAGATGTGGGAACAGTGCACAACCACAGATCAGAGAACTTTAGAATGTTTCAAGGGCAAGAAAATCACCCTTTTGATGATGAAAAATCATTATCACATTTGCTGAAGGTTCTTTGAAAATAATAGATTATTAGATTTGATTTTTTAACATTTTATATTGTCATCTTTCCATTTCTGTTTTGCCTTTTTGTTTTCCTTTTGGCAAGGCTCTGTGTTTTTTCCCTGTTAAAAACAAACTAGTAAACAAACCAAAAACCACACAAAAACCCACAACAACAGAAAGACACTAAATTATACTGGAAAGTGTAATTTAATATATTATATAAGAAAGTATAATATACTGGAAATACTGGAAAGTAATTCAGCACTTACAGGGTTTGTCTTTTGAAGATGAGTTCCTTTATAATATCCCCCATAGAACTTTCAAGTTAAATACACTTGAACAGCACTTGGCACTTGTTGTTCTACTAATGGTAATTGATTCTCAAACATACAGAAATCTATACTGTGGTGCAAGCTCTGTGGCATCCCAAAACGTTTTCCTTGAATTGCAGTACCTGAAGCACTCCAGAGTTTTAAATCAAAATGTAATTATTTTGTTCTTCATAAATCAGCATCTGTGAAGATAATCCCAACTTGTGTAAGAACCAGCTGTGCAGCCATTCATCTTTTGAAGAGACAGGGTGTTCCTAAGGGTTGGTTGAGAAGTTGGCTTCTCCTTGGAGCATTTGGAGGCCCCCAGTTTTGTGCAGAGCAGTGGTGAATCTCACTGTAGTGGGAGAACCTGGCCCCAAAGTGGCACAGATCTCTGAGGTGTCCAACAGCTGGCTCTGACTATTGGGGGTTGGACATTGTTTTCTTTGTATTAGTGGAATTTTTCCCCTTAGGTTGTTAGGAAATTAATTGCTGGGTACTTAACCAAGACAATAGGGTGGCCAAGCACGAATTTTGGGGCTGATATTTTCTGATAATGGGCCATTAACACTCACCAATGACCTGAGACATTCCATCATCCCATTGTGAGATGCTCAGCCCAGCTGGGAGGGACCCAAGCATCCCTACCCAGATAAAAAGGTGAGAAATAAGACCAGCAGGACCTCCTCTTTCCACTGGATTCCCAGAGGAAGACTGGACCCATCTCACCACCACTGAACTTTCTTCAGGACCATCTCTACTCCACAGAACTGCCTCTGTTACTCCAGAAGGATTCATCTGGACTGCTTCTAACACCCTGACCAACAGGGTGTCAGGTCACATCCCTGACTCTGTCAGGGTTTTCTAGGGGTTTTTTTTTGTTTGTTTTATTTGCATGTTTATTTTCTGTACTATTACATTTGTATTTTTAATACTCCTATTAAAGGACTGTTATTCCTATTCCCAAAACTTTGCCTGAAAGCCCCTAATTGCAAAATTATAATAAATTGAGGGGTTTACATTCTCTATTCAAAGGGAACTTCCAGCTTTTGCTGGCAGATACCTGTCCTTTCAAAACAAGGACACTGACAGATGAAGTATTTCACCTCTGCAGATGTAACTGTTTTCCCTCTTTACCTGGAACACATGGGAAGCTGTTTCTGTTTCTGCTGTGAGAGGGTTCCTCTGAAATGCCCAGACACACACAGGGAGCCTGGGAAGCAGATAAAATACAGTACTTTGGGGTTTCTATTCTCACATTTAGCCTACTCTGTGTGGTGGGGGTTGAGTTCTGACTGTGAACACTCTTTTCAGCTGCAGCAGGGTTTGCCTGGGATGCACAAACCTTAATCCTGTTCTGTACCAGAAATATTCAAAACCTGGTTTGCTTTTTTAAACTTTTAAAGCAGACCCCATGATGGTTGTTCTCAAGCTTCATGCTTTGAAGTGTGTTCTGTGTCATAATTAGCTTTGTGCATGCCCACGTAGCATATGCTTTTAATTAGTGAACTCCATATGGATTTTTACATACTCTCCAGCTAACACAAGACACATGGGCGTGAGGGTGAATTTTTGGGCTTTGGATGCAGGAGAGATTAAGCCCAAAGGTACAACAAATCAAGGCTCGTTTAACATGATTACCATGTGACCTGGCTTTAGCCAACTGTTCTGGTTTTGAGCAAACATGAAATGCAGCTTTTGAGCCTGAATGGAAACCAGGAACAGTAACTAGGGAATTCTTGTACTGTGAGGTAACTGGGAGTGTCTCTGTTGCTCCATTCCTACGTATGTCTTTCTTTTCTAAGACAATCAGGAATTAAAAAAAAAAAAAAAAAAAAAAAAAAAAAAAAAAAAAAAAAAAAANAAAAAAAAAAAAAAAGCCTGAACATCCTCAGCATTTCTCTTGGAGAAGTGCATGCATCTACAGAAGGAAGTTACTACTGCCACAATACTCTCTGGCTGAACTCTATCTGTTCATAGATGTGGACTTAGAATAACATTCTGACCTTGACTCCCAAAATGGGTGGGTTCTGGGAGCCTGGACATCAACCTGAAATTCCTAGCCAATGCTCTCCAGTGAAACCAGTGTCAGAAGCATACAAATCTTCTCAAAATGCACTTACTGCCAGCACAGCACAAGTAGATCAAGTTGTCTCTGAGTGTGCTTGTGGACTGAAAACAAATTCTCAATGGAAATATCTTTCATCAGGCTTGAACTTCCACTTGGCACCCGTGGTTCCGCTTTGCGTTCAGCAGGGAGAGCATCAGTGAGATGCCGGTGCTGTCATGGGCCCCAGATCCATGGCATCAGCATTGTGTGTCTTCCCAGTTTGTCATCCCTCCACTTCCTCTGGCTGCAAAGCAAATCCCGATTCCAGAGAAGGTGTCCCTGGAGCCTGCTCCTGCTACCTCAGAAGCTGTGATCCCCCCTCTCACTGACCACATCCTTCCTTACTCCTAAGCTAAGCCTTTGCCAGCTGCTCTTAAGCACCTGGAATGTTTTTCTCTCTGTAGTCTCTGGCATTAGCACTGAAGCCCTGACAGAAACCCAGCAGTGCTGGTGCTGTTCAGTGGGGTCCTGCCTGGGCTGAGCCATGGCTGCTGTCAGTTCAGCCATCTGCTTTACAGGAGTTGTAGGAAATGTCACAGCCACACATGAACACTACCAAAAGTGTATTCTTGGTTTGAAAGACAGGTGTCTGCCAGGGAAAGCCAGAGCTTCCCTTGGAATGGAGAATGGAAACCCCCTCCCTCTGCATTATTATAATTTTGAAATTAAGGGGCTCTCAGGCAAAGATATAGGGATTGGAATAACAGTTCTTTACTAGAAAAAATTAAAAATAAAAATTAAAAATAAAAACACCAAACAAACAAAAAGAAAACACTGACAGGGTCAGAATACAGCCTGTTGTAGTAGAACCCTGTTGGTCAGGGTGTTGGGAGCAGCCCAATCCAGCCCTCCTGCAGTGACAGATGTGGTTCTGTTGGAGCAAGGATCCTGGAGCAGGGTGCAGTTTTCCTCTGAAGGTCCAGTGGTGCTGAGATGGGTCTGGTGTCCCTCAGGGAATGCAGTGCACACAGGCTGTGCTGGTGTTGTGAATGTCAGGTTTTCTCCAGGTGGGAATGCTGGGCTCCTCCCCCTGGGTGGAGCATCTCCCCCTGGGATGCTGGAATTGTCTGAGGCCTGCAGTGAGCCTGGCTGGCCCCTGAACAGCAGAGATCCCTGCAGGGAGGGTGGGTCCTGGAAGGGATAAAGAAAAAAACACCTCCCCAACCAGTTTCAACAGCTGGCAGTAGAATACACACTGCTGGTTACATCCTGCATTGCAGCCCAGGACAGGTGCAAAGGGCAATACCTGCAGGAGCTGCAGTGTGCTTCCTGCCTCCATCTGTTTGCCTCTTCTGCCTATAAATGCTGCTCCTATCCAGGGGATGGCCTGTCTTCCTTCATTTAGGCCTCTCTGTGAGATGGCTCCTACTCTGCTTTATTTATTGCATGCTATTCACACCTTGTTCTGATTAGGAAAGTATTGATTTCCTCATGGGCTTTTCTGTGGTACTCATCATTTTGAGATGAGTGTTTCAGGAATGCTAATTGATCCTCAGCGTGTCCATTAGGTGAGAGGATGGTGGGCATTCTCCCTCTCCAGATGAAGAGCTGACACTCAGATTGAGTTAAAAAAAAAAAAAAAAAAAAAAAAAAAGGCATCTCATTTCTGCTTGCCTAATTTGAGGTGACACTGCCCTGGCTTGTTGTAGATACTGACAGCCTGCAGTGCAGTGACCCAGCTGCAGCTGTGAGCACTTGGGGCTCTCAGAATGCCCAGAAATGAGCGATGTGATGAGTGGCTCCTGTGGGAAATTTGGTTAAAGCTCTGCACTTGATGTGTAGGAACTCAGAGTAGCAATTATACTCTGTGCTCTGGGACAAGAGGGGCTGCCTTAGCCATGAGAAAGTCCTTTCTCTCATTGCTCCCCACTCTTTCAAGCTCCAGTTAACCCCTTTTGGCCCACAGCAGTCTCCTCTTCCATAGATCCTAAATTTTCTTCTCCCTCTGGTAGCAACCATGTTTCTTTCCCAAATTTTCCAATTAACATAATTAACTTGAACTCAGAGCAATTTTCATTATCATTGGAACGTGTTGCCAGGTTTCTACAAAGCAGTGCTCTCTGTCTGTACTTTTAGAGGGCATGGTATTAAAACTTAAAATGTAAAGTCCTATACTGAGCCTTGGGTAGGGATGGGAATATTAATCTTGTTTCCTGAATCCAAGTTGAGAGTTGTCTACATTGTGTGTATCCTTGCTGTGACCCAGAATTACTGCAATGCAAAACAAATCTAGGATCAGCTACTGCTGAAATAGGCTGCAAATCTGTACAAAATGCCTAATTTCAGGAACAAGATTGTTATTATTATCAATGTGGCCCCCTTTTTTTTTTTTTTTTTTTTTTTTTTTTTTTTCCCCTGGTGAACTGGCTTTTCCTTTTTAGTATTATGTTCATACTTTAAACAGGAAATAAAAATGAAGTTGTAAATAGGGTGTTCTCTGTAAGAAGGAAGCTAGTGCAGCCCTGACACACAAACAAAAACTGTTGACAATACCTATTTCTGCAGGCAGGTGCTGAGGTCACCCCAAGAATCCAGGGATGTTGTTGAGCAGCACAGAAAGGTTCTGTGTGTCAGTGCTTAAAAGTGTTATCCTCCCAAACCTGTAATTTGGGAAAACGAGCACATTTGCTGGTCCCATCCCCATAAGCCATTTGTGCTCCTCATGGAGCTGCTGTGCCCATGGATGGGAGGCTGTGGGGACAGCCTCAGCTCTGGGGACAGCCTCAGCTACGGGACAGCCTCAGCTGTGGGACAGCCTCAGCTATGGGGGACAGCCTCAGCTATGGGGGACAGCCTCAGCTATGGGGACAGCCTCAGCTCTGGGGACAGCCTCAGCTACGGGACAGCCTCAGCT
>WEIU01000063.1:237800-273355 GCA_013389925.1 Aegithalos caudatus | reverse complement strand
AAAAAAAAAAAAAAGTTTGTATTAGGAGAAAGGAAAATCAATAAAATAATTTTCTCTCCTTTTGCCTAGTTGTGACTGCTGTCATGTTAACAACCTACCACAGCAGTAATTATATTTGTATGCTGCAGCAGATGAGATGTCTGTATTTTTAATGATTTTGGCCCCTTCCTCTACTGCATCTCAAGTCCTGTTGCTGAGAATGTTTAGAATGCTATGACTTAGCAAAAAAAAAAAGAATAAATCCATCTTTTCATAAGGCCCTAGTGGGGAATGCTGCCATACTCACTACTATTCCTTTTTTTTTTTGTGAGTTTTTCTCTGTGTTGGATTCCTTGACAGACACTATGCTAGTCTGGAGTGAACTGACAGCAACAACCCTTGGGCAGAAATGGAGTTGTGAGTTCAGTGTCACCCTGGGCAGGAATGACTTCCATAACTGAGTGAACCACAACACTGGCACTGCAGCTGTCTGGACAAATCCTGTGGTAATAATGTGTACCCAATGAGTTTGGAACATTCCTCTGTATTGGAAACTGCATTCACAGAGATTTGTACACCCAGTTCGTGGGTAAAGAACATTTCTTCCCTGTTTTTAGGGTAACACTGCTGGACTTTTGTTTTTGTAAACACAGGTTTGGAATTTACATCTTGCAGAGTGTTGGATGGATCACCCTCTCCTTCTCTCTTTTCACCATCTCCTCTTGCTCTGTCCAGCTGCCTTTGCCCTCTGCTCACACACTTAATTTACTTTTTTTATTACAGGATCTCTAAAATTAAGTATAAGGCTAATGCCTTTCAGGATAATGAGTCTCTAACTCCACATGCTAATTTTTAATGAGCTAACCTGGAAAAGTTGAAGTCATTACATATAATAGTGACTGAATATCTAGGAATATATACTATGACTTATAGTATATATCTAGAGATATATATCTGTTTAAAGTCAGGTTTTTATAATACAAACTTGAGTGAATTTTTGAAGAAGTCTGGCAAATGTGAACAAGACTGAGTTCTAATAAAGGAAGACTCCAAGTTAAGTGTGTGGTGCATCTACTGGGTGAATCACCTGGCAAACACTGCAATTGCTGATCAGTTGTATTACTGTCATCTTTCTGTCCTATGAATCTTTTATTTTTTCCCATTTGTCCGTGGTCAGAATAAAAATGTATTAATTTAACAAGCCAAGAGCCTAACTGGCATGCTCTTTCAGAATAGCAGGTAGAGTGTACTAGTCTGTAATGAGGATTACTGTTCAATTGTTTTCCTCTTGGAGAGAGGCAAACTATTAGCAATGACAATTTTGATTCTCTTTGGATGAGTTCAATTTAGAAAGTGACTTATCATTGAAACAGAAGGGCTCAGTTCAAAGTCCATAAACAGTGTAACAGGGGATACAGCACACAAAAGCTTTTGAAATCCTGAAAATTCTTCAAGAAGGAGTTGTTTTTTCTTGCTTTCTATAAGCAGGCAAGAGCAGTATGAGCTTTGTTTCTGAGAAGCTGTATCTTCTGATGATTAGATTGTGGCAAAACAGAAACTCTGCTATTGGAAATAATTGTATCTCCAGACCAGGTATTCTTATGCCTGTGCTGAACACACCACTCCTTGCAAATATGCCTCAAGCATTTGCACAAAATGAACCCTGAAACCTTTACTGAGAATAAACACACTCAGATGAATTTCTATTTTCTTTGAACAGTACAACCAACTACTCTGATTCTCTTTGACATCTACTTCTGCTCATATTGATTTGATTTTATAAACCTTCTCTGTAATTCTTTCTGTGTATAGAGCAGATAATCGTATGCACATTTTAATCCTTCAATTGATGCTTTGTGTGGCTGGAAAAAATCTTGGAAGATTTTCTGAAGTGTGTACCCAAGGCATTAGAGAAGTATCCTTTCCACAGGGCATAACCAAACATTTCTAGACCCGGGGAGCTTAGACCCCTGAATTGTTTTTTCACTTCATTTATTGAGTAAGATTCTGTGCCATTCTGTCTTTCAGGACTATAATGTTGTTTCTAGTAGACAGATAATTGTAGGTGCTGTTTGTATCAGATTGTACTCAGTGGTCAACTCCTGGGAGGTTGTGCTGAAGCAATGTTATCCCTCACACAAAACCCACAGTAGTTGCCTGATTATTGCTTGTTTTCAGGATTAAAGAGGCTGCCTTTGTTAGGGGCTGGTGTGAGAAGGAGCTGATATTGTTTGTCATAGTGCTTTGTGGCAGTTTATAAATATCTGGGAAGAAAATCACAACATTTATGCTTCTGTCTCCAGAAGGAGGGATTAATTCAGTCAGAAAACCCCTCTGTATGTTCAAACTCAACCCTAAAACAATGATCCTATTTTATGAGTAAATTTAAGCTTTTGTACAGTGAGGTAGATTATTTGTCAAAGCTAGTGACAGATCTCACTTATTTCTCTGCTAAATTACAAGTGTTTAAAATGATGTTGAAGGAGACTGCTTCTATTTCCACTCATAAGAAAAGGGGCAGAACTTGTGTTTGGTCCTTGCCTCCTAGTTCCAAGACAAGGTTTCAGAGTATGGTTTGGGCTGTTCCTGTACCTAATACCAATTTAGTGACAAGTTTCTCTTTAATACCTTACAGAGAAGATTGGCCAATGCTAAATGCTGTTGAAAAGAAATTATAAAATATTACAGTAAGGAGAGAAACTCCTGTACTTCAAAACATTCAAAGTTTAATAAAATGGGTCCCTGATTTGGGATTTGTGCTGAAAATGCTGTTTTATAATACCACAGTAATAAACCCACACTTGGCAGTAATAGAGCCTGTAAAGAAGCATCTTTGTCCATGGACACATTTTGTAAATCTTAATAATAGTTTCCTCTGAAGAATTGCTGAAGATACTTATGTGAGAAATGGGTTGTTGCTTGAAGCTTTCCTTGGGCATCAGAAATGGGTTCTGTCATGTCCAGATGTACTTAAATTATTTCCAGACAGTCTTTGGCATCTTAAAGAGAAAATGAAAATAAAGACCATCCAAGTTTTAATTTTTTTTTTTTTTTTTTTTTTTTTATTTCCTGCATCTAACTTTAAAAAAATGAGTGATGTACTAAGGCAAATCCCTTTTTCACTCCCTGTAAGCCCCTGGATGTCTTTTTCACCTGGTGATTCCTGGCTCTGTTACTGAGCTGGCAGCCTGACCACAGGGCTGAGAGCCAGCTGGTTGGTGGTACAGAGGGAAATGTTCAGGTGAGCAGTGATGAAATGCAAAGTATTGCTAGGGTAGCTGGAAGTGCAGCTGCTCCAGAGAAAAAAGGGAATGGTGATTCCTGTCTCTGCTTCCCATTCCCCCAGTGACACCCCCAGAATCAAGTTGTGCAGCCACCTAATTTTATGTCAGGTCTTCCATTTTGCTCCTTGCCATTATTTAGGATCTAGCTGCAGCTGCATTGTGTATGCTTAACAAATAAAAGCTTTCAGAGAACATCATTCAATTCCCACCTCCTGCTAAGGGTTTTGGAAGTGTAATACATCACAGAATCAAAATGACTTTCACTAAAAGTTCATGCTGTTTAAATCACACCAAATGTTATATTGAGCTGTAGCATACATAATTCATGTATCATTAACAGCTTCTACAAGTTTTTGGCTGCATAGCATACCAATGAATCAGAATGTGTGGGTATTTTTTCATACCTGCCTTTCCTTAAATTGTATTTAGAAGCAACAGCATGTAATTATACTAACTTGGAAAATCAAACAGGCATGTAATAAATTATGGTTTGTGATTGACATGGTAAAGTAAATCCCCTTCCTTTCCTGATGTTGAGTAAAACAAGCTATTTTAAACTGGAAAGACTCAACAGATTTTTGTGCTTCTATCATTATTATAAATAAAAACCCATTTTCATTGTTTACCGTGTGAGAATTCTCACACAGTCACTTGGCTCATCCCATGGCTGATGAATCAGCAGTGTGAAATTGTGAAAGACTCTACCTGGCAATCAATGATCTCATGCTGGCTATGAGGAATGGATGATTAGGAAGTGGAGGTGGCCAGGGTCTTGCAAAACATAACATTCTCCTGAAGCAGAATCACAAATGTTGTTTATAGCTCCTGTCTAGCTGACAAGGAGGTTAGAAGTTTCCTACAAGAAGCTTTCTATTCAGAAATTTGACTACCCTAATAAGTGTATTCAGCCCATAGCCATTGATATACCAATTTATTTAAGCAAAACTTCAATTTAAATATGTGTTTAAAGTAGATTTGGGCCCCAAGTGCCTGTCTGCATCCTAGCAATCTTTAATAACTAAGTAAAAATTAGAAAACTTTTTAAGTGGTTACCAAGAGGCAATTTTTTCCCCATGTTTATTTTTGAGTGCTCAGTTTCCATGGGAAACAGCCCCAAGTGGATGATTTCTCAAAACAGTGATCTTCATTTTGCAACTAATACTGCTTTAACTTATATGTTGCTGAAAGTTGAATCAGGGTGTTCACTTTCTAAAAGTATCATGTCACCTGCCTACTCTTGCTGACCTTTTTATTTCATTTTTAAGGCCTAAGAGAAGTACCTGATCAGTAGAGATTCCTCAAAAAAGTGCACCTTTTAACATCTAAGAAAATTATTTATTTTTGTGAAAGGGCCATTCAGGAAATGACCACATCTAGGAGAAGAGCAAACTGTTAAAAATGTCAGTATTTCCTCATTCAGCAGATACTTCTGCCAGTTTATTTGCCCCTAAAGCTTCACACTTTTGAAGAGTAACAGGACAAGCATCCTTCCAAGGCTGGGCAGAACAGAGCAGCTGCACTCTGTCCTTTCACTGCAGGGTCTTTGCTTCTTCTTCCCCATTGAGCTGTGGTTAAATGAGCTGGAGCAAATTATAATCACCCTTGCAAGGAATATGGGGGAAAAAATTATCTTATTAAAACTTGTTTTAATTAAACATCAGGGCCTACCAAATATTTTTGCCAGGTATGTGTGACATAACAAGAAAAAAATGGAATATGTTCTCCTGAAAAATAGTGCAGTTTTAATATCATTAGCAATTAATGGGACAGACCTGTTAGCATGTAATTTAACTTTTAAAAATAAATTTGAGACTTCTCTTTCAATGCTGATTCACCACTGTTTTTAACCAGGAAAAATTAAGCATTAATGAAAGGGGTAGTGAGGCTGGGAAGAATTATAAATAATGCCTAAAATCAGTGTGTTCATGGTTGTTAGCATTTCTAGAAGGACTGTGTTTTACTGCAGAGGTAAGGAGCCCTCTTGGGCTCTGAATTGTTCCAGTCCTGAGGTCTGAGTCAAGTCCTCAGGAAGGAATCAACTGGGTATACCCTTGGTGTAAAACAGCTCTAACATTTAGCACAAATACAATTCACTAATAATCACTACTGAATTCTCTATAGTTTTTGCATAGAAATTTTGTTTTCTTGCTGGGAACTCTGAGTGTGCCTGCCTTGTAAAAAGAGAGAGATGCTGACCAGGGCTTGCTCTGCAGGATTAGTTATAGGAATATATTTGTGTGCTGAGGTGGTGGCTGCCCTGCTCTAAAGACTGGGGGAGATGGGGAGAAGAGAAGCATTTATGTTCATTGTATAATGTATATGTGTCTTCATCAGCTTTGGACTTGGCTGCATGAGTGAGAGCAGCACTACGATTTTGTGTTTTGGAAAGGTCAGCCTTCTTCTTCCAGCCCTGATATTTGGGCAAACCTGAACCTGCATATTTGATTACAGAACATTGGTTACAGAACTGTTTTCACCTGAGTTTCTCTTTTCTGTTACCATTTCAAGTAACTTGCTCCAGCTGTGAAAAACCTACAATGTGGAGAGAAAAGGGAGACATTTTCCCCTAGCTGGCAAATCCTCTCTGCTTTTTCCTCCACTCTCTGTTTTTGTGTGCACATATGAGTGTGTTTGGAGAGGGATGTGTGCCAAGAATTCGCAAGTTTGCCAGGAAAACAGTGCAGGTTTTTGGGAAGTGAGTGCAAGTGTCCTGGTTGCAGACCTGCCTTTCCCCACTAAATTCTTGCAGTGCTTTGGGCTTTTAGGCCAGAGTTTTAGCAGACAGTGTGGAATGGCTTTGGAAGCAAAACTCTCCCCCAAAATGTGAAGTATGGGCATGGCTGTGATCTGAGAAATTCATGAATGTCACCAACACAGTCTGCTGAAGTGATAGCTATGAAATGAAAGATTTAAAGGAGGCAATCACAGTGGTTAACAGCAGTATGAAAAAGCTTAAACATGTTCATAAATTTCAATAACTGCTGAGCAATATACTGGATTCATCTAGGAGAGATTTAATATGAAAAATGTTAAATAGGCTATACAAAGCTTGGAAACAGACTTTTCTCCTGAAGATGGAGTCTCTGGGTGAGAAATTTACTTTATACTTCAGCTGAAGTGATACTAAATGCAAGTACAATCTGGTAGAAAAGAAATGGGAAAATAAATTATAGAAAGAGTTTTTAAAATTTCACATTAAGAGAAAAGGCTTTATTTTGTATTCTCACTTCAGATGGTATTTGTATAGAAGTATAAATGACTGTGCATGCTGAATGAAATGAGAAAAAATGTTGGTGTCAATTACATAGATATTTAATAGAAAATAAAAATGACTGAAATCTTATCACAGGGAAGTACAAGCATTTATATTTGTGTACAAGTATCAAGAATATATACATCATTTAAACAGATCAACCTTGTTTAGAATCCATCATTTGAGATGAATTTTAAATTTTCTGCATTTAAAATTAATACTATTCTGAGACAGAACCTTTCATTGCAGACAGTTTTAGTAAGATGCATCAGTGCACTAAGATTTTTGAAATGGTGAATACCTTCTTTGTGTTGCTAATTGCATCTGTGCAGCCTGCAAATGAAGGATATCCACCATCTTATTTCCAAGTTCAGTCATTTTATTCCTGTTGATAAACAGCCCTTATCTTATTCTGACAGACCAGCTAGGTTTTACATTATTTTATAAATGACAATTTTTCATTGTGTTGCAACATATTGTTAGCAAGCTTGAGCATTATTAAAAAGAAATAGAAATGCAGAATTTGGAAAATTTCTCTGTGCTCAAGTGACTTGTTTTTAGATGCACTGATGCTGCTTGTAATAGTGATTAAATTAATGAAGGTGCCTTTGATCAGGGTAAGAGGGTGAAAGCTCATGAGCTTGCCCCAGGATGCTGCCTGTGACCAAGGACAAAGGAGAATTCCACCTTTCTGCAGCAATCCAGCCCCTGCCAAAGGAGCAGCACAGCCCTACAAGATCAGTCTGCTGCTTATGGAAATGCCACCTCAGAAGGGTTCCAGGAGATGAACCCATCTAGAATTCATGGGAATGGACTGAAAAGATGCTGGGGAAAATCTGAGTAGGCATCCCCTGTAAGGACTTGTAGGTTTGTTTTCATCTTGTGTCTGTCCAGGGTGTAAAGGTACACGGGTGTTCTGTGAGTTTGGCTAAATTTCACTGCCCACCTTTGCTGGTTCCATCTATCTCCCTGATCCTAGTGCAGTATTAAAAAATAAAAGAGCACTAAAAATTTCAGCAGAGGGTGGAAGCCAGAATGGCTGAAATGACCAGACAGGCTATTGGGATCAGCACAGGGAGAGTGAAACAAAGGGAATTCCCCTTTCTGGGGTCAGTACAAGTTACTTCTGAGTACTGGAAGTCATGAGTTTCCTTCAGCTGAAACAGACTGTGTTCTCCATGTTTGACTATGGAAGGAAGGTGTACTTGTGTTAACAGAGTTTGGAAAGATTAAATACAACTACTGGCAGAAGAGTGATTAACCTGGCAAGGAGCTCAATACCAATGTTTAATTCTCAAGAGACATTGCATTTTTGCTATGACACTTTCTATTCTGAATGGCTTTACTGGTGCACTCCCATTTGCTTCACAAACCACTCAAAATACAGGAAGATTTCTAGAGAGTGAGAATAATGATTTCCAATAACAGAATGAAATACTCTAGCTGACAAGTTCAGTGTCATGGCTCTGTGAATCCTCCTACGTCCCCTGCCAAATACCACATCAATTTTGTTTGACTTCATGCAAATGGGAGGCAGGGGAGGGGCCCCTATCTCTCTGTGTACTTACATACACACTGTAGATGTGAATAAATACTCCTAAACACGTTTGTGCTGGTGTCTCAGCAAAGCTTATGGAATTTCACATTGATTTGTGAACTCCATAAAACACTAATGGGGCTGCTGCCTTAGCTTTCAGTCAATTGGGAAAGACTCAGTGATGGGAAACTGCAGGCAAATTCCCCTTTTGCTGGTCCCAATAGTGCCTTCCTTGTAACTTCAGCTGTTCTGCTTTCCACCGTCCTCAGATTCATTTCTCTCCTTTGGGAAGCCACACAAAGTCACTCATGATGCAGCCCAGAAATGAGTTCTCTCTGCCTACATCTGATACCTTCTCTTTCTAAGCACAGCTCTCTAAAAGGGAGAACAAGCCCCACAATTCCACATGTAATATATGCACCTACAGTGCTGTAAAATGCTCCATCAGGAAGAGACAGGGAACATGGCTCTTCTCTCCTTTTTATTGTGGAATGGATTGTTCTGCTTTGGACAGCCTGCACATGCAGATTTGTTATCTCTGATCTCAGCTGAAACTGATTCTGCATTACATAGGTTTTATACATCCTCACACTGCTGTTTAGGGCAACTTGATATTCAAGCTCTATTATAATAAGATCATCTGCTTATAAAGAACTTCTCATTGTCATGTAGTTTTTACAGATTATTTTAATACATCATTATTCCTTTCAGTGCTGGAGCAGTTGTTTTTTTTTGGTAAAACGATGTTATTTCACAGCACAGCTACCCAATTGTCCCAGGCAATGACAGGGTGAATTGAAACAAGCAGAAACCTAGCTGGAATGCAGATAGTGACCAGAATTACTGACCTTAACCTCATTTGTGAGAAGGACATCTCTAAAAGCAAACTGTACCTTCCTCAGTACCAAATCACTGTATTAAAAATCCATACCCTACACATGCAGCAGTGTGATTCCCTCACAGGATGCACAAAGGCATTTGTGCCATATGGATTCAGGATATATGCTACCCATTGAAAAATCCTCTGCTCCTCTGAGTGCTCCAAAGGCTCGATTTCTCTGCAGGAGCTGGAGGAGGCAGTAAGATGTTTGGTTGGGGTTTGGGTTTCTTTGAGGAGCTGAGAACAGAAAGCAAACTGGAGCTGGGCAGCCCTGCGTGTGGAGCAGTGTGCCATTCTGAGCTCAGGGACGTGGTGCTGGTGATGCCTTAGGATTTAGATTTTGTACTTTTCATGTATTTGTAATCCTGCAATTCTTTAGTGTATAACTCTAAACTCCACACACAGTGTGAGCTGCTGCTTTCCCATTTTGGTCAGACACAACAATTCCTCTCCACGCTGGGAATCAAGGACACCTCACTGCCTCAGGCCCTGAGAGATGTAAAACAAAAGTGAGTTGGATGGAGCAAACTTGGGGTAAATGACTTAATTACCCGCAGTTGTAATTGAAAGATTAACCCCAATATGCAAATGGATCAAACTTACAAAAGTGTGAAAACCTGTGAGCCCTGGTCCATTTTTGGGTGTAGCTCCTGGGGGGCTTTGTCTGCCCTAAATGTACCTGGAGGCTCTTCAATAAATAGGACTGCTTTTTATTCTCTTGATTCTGTCTGGCCTCTGTTTTTAGGTAGCCCAAAAAAGCATCCCTGGTTCTGGGCTGAGTGTAGGGCTCTTCACAGCAACTCTTTGCTTTCAGGAGTTTGACCTGATCCTGTTAGCAGAGACTATGGATAATGATATTAGCCACTGGACCTAGCCTGATTTCTTCTCATGTGGCTTTAATGCCAAAGGTGCACTGGAACTGTGGTTTCTAAAGCCAGGACTTGGTTTTTGGCCCTGCTTCAGTAGCTGCTTGTAGGAATGATTCCTGTTGGGTTAAAAAGAAGTATCCATGTGCAGGACACTGTTAAAATAAAGGGGTTAGACTGGGTGAAATCCAGGCTGCTTTTCTGTGTGCAGACAGCTGTGTTGGGATATTTCCTTGCTGTCCCTGTGAGCTGCTGAGAGGAAAGGGTGCACAGGGATGAAAGGGGCAGCCAGGCTGTCAGGTCTGCCTGCTCCCCTGGCTGCTCTCCATCAGCTTTTTTCTTCCTCTAATCACTTTGGTTCATTTTGATAATTTGTTTTCCCCTGGACATAGTCCCCTGTGGGAACCTTTATCAGCTGAGTGAACTGCTGCACACATTTCATTAATGCATAAATGAGCAGGCTGAGAGCATCTTATTGATAAGCATGTGGCTCGTTATCTGTGGTAGCCTTGCAGGGATGCTGTAGGGAATAGGGGGACTTTGGGCTCTGGGTATCTACACTATTATTTCATTTCCTTTCTTTCCTTATTGTATGAGTACAAATAATTAAATAATTTAATTATAATTTAGTATTTTCTTACTCTAGTCTCTCATCTTCCTTATTTCCAGTAGAATAATACATTTCATATTCTCAATCTCACCTTCTACGCCACTTGAAGGCTTCAGATTTTGTTCTGTTCTCTTACTCTTTGCACAAGCAAGCCTGGCTCTAGTAAAAGTGGGATTTATGCAGTCAACATGGAGCATGTCACTAGTTTTATTTGCTGAGGGCTCAGAAGTACAGTGCAGTGTGTAGCCAGGCAGGTGTTCATTGCTTCCAGGTAGAGAAGAATTTGGGAAAAAATAATTTTAAAAACCTATCTCTTTTGCCAGTCCCTTGTATTCATTGAAAGACCCAAATACTTGCTGGGAAAGAAGCATCAAACCTTAAACTCTACTTATCATTGTCACTGGGAAAAATACCCTTTTCAAAGTGAAAGCCAGACGTGAAAGCACCAGTTCTACTGAACTCATTGCTTGGTGTAGTCTTTATGACCTTTCCCCAAAGCTACAGTGACTTTGAATGTTCTTGAAAATTCTCCTCTAACATCTTGACTCTTCAATGATAAAGCTTCAGGCATTAAGAGCCTCCATCCTTATTTGCCATTATCTCTTTTCCTGACACACTCATCTGCTATGGGCTTACTGCTGCCTGTGTGGGATCAGCCAGGTGGGATTTCTGAAACTGATAAAACTGACTTGAATTACACTTCCCTGGAGGCAGATCTTGATGTGAAACAAAGTGCAGAAGTGGACCCAGTTCTTCCCACTCTGTCTTTGGAAAGGGAAATCCTCACATTGCTGCCTGGTAGCCCTGGAGCTGTAGTGGGACCTGGGAAGCACTGTTTGCTTTTTGACAGCACTGTAAAGCATGTAAAAATCACACTAATTGCATTTGGTTCATCTTTTTGGGTTTGCAAGAGCAAGGGGCTTTAATGTCACAAACTCCAGAGTCTGACTCTCCCAGTTTGCTGGTCAAAGGTTGTCTCACCCTGAGTTCAGTCGTGTTACAGATGTACCCAAAGCCTTGACATCTGCTTTTTAATTAAACTTACTTAAAATCCTGTTTTATATCATAGAGAACAATGCTAGCAATGGCTTGGAGAATTCATTACCTTCAGTTGCTTTTAGCAACTTTTCAATGAAGTAGTAAATTTAGTGTGTGAGAAATCGATTTGCAATACAAATGGAGAAAGCTCATACCCAAGTCCTATACCTAGCTTCAAGATTAAACTCAAAACCTTCAGCTCCAGAATATTGTACTTAGAAAATGAGCTTTCTTTCCAAATCACTGCTTCACATGGATTTTGGAACAGTCCATTAATGGCAAGTGGGCACCAGTTCAATGTATTTATTGCAAAACACTGATACACTTCACCCCACAGTGTGTGCCTTTGCCTTCCAACTCTGGTTTGCAGTCTGGAATATTATAAATAAGAACTCCCAACATGTTGGGAGTACAACATGTATGGGATTTTTTTTTCTGTTTGTTTTCTTTTCAGCATCCATTCTTCTCTTACTACAGAGGAGCCAAGGGACAGCCCACAGTGCCAGAGTGTGGCACACAGGTGGGCACAGTATTTCAGCTCATGACACTCTTGTTCAGTCTCCTGCCATGTACACCTCAGCTCTCTAGGTGCTGTCCAAGAAGCTTTCCAAGTGCAGTAACTGTATACCTTTCAGAAGTTGAGATTAATTTTTTTTTTTTTTTTTTTCACTTTAGGTCACTGAGAGGTGAATTTTTCACTAGACGTGCTAATGAGCAGCCCTTTCAGCTTGTGTCATTCATCAATTTACCCCTCACTAAAATATGTCTGTCTGTGACTGTGTTGTGTAAATAGAAACTAGTAAGTTGAAAGTTTACCTTGTGAATGGGAACTAAAGACAATATACACACTGAAATGCTATGCTTTGAGGTTAAATCAAGGTATAAAGTGAAAGGCTAACACAGTATATTCATAAGTTATGTTTAAAGAGCATGTTTCGTACCTGAGGCTGCAGTTAGGGAGTATAAAATTTATATATGAAAATGAATCCATATATCCATATATAAAGTATAAAATCTTACAGAACGCTCCTTTCCTCAAAAGCCTCCAGCCTCAATGGACAAGGCAAGTGAGAGGAATGAGGGGGAACAGAGCTTTAAAGAGCTTTCCTCTGGCTGCTGATTGCAGTAAGAGTGGGGCCAGTGCTCTGTCCTTGGGCTCTGTGTGAGCAAAATGTTCCAGAAGGCAGAGACATGAGAGGTTAAAAAGCCTGAAACACACTGGGGATCAGATTTATCCCTGTGGGGTCCAAGTTTTTGAATGTTGTGAAGAAAAGGTCTTCTAATAACTGGTGGTTCTTTAGATGAGCAATACTGTGGTTGGTCCTCATGCTTGGTTTGGTGGGTTATCATGTAAATCTTTGATACAAATCCATTGGGTCAGATTAATTCCTTTTATATGTTCCTGCATGCTTGGCAGGGTGTGTAAAACTTCAGTGGCTGCACATTAAGGTGCCTGTTTTTTAAGGGACACGGACAAACTAGATTTAGCAGTGGAAATTAAACCCAGGCTGATGCCTAGTCTAGAGCTTTACCAATTAGACTACTATCACAAAAAATATTTTCCAATTAATGGTGTAATCTGCTGTATCTTTCATTTTAAGTTTTCATTTCCTGTGGCGTGGTGTTTCAACCAAAGTTACCCTGCACACTTGTGCAGTGGATTTCTAGTAGCTGCAGCTGTGTGATTTCATAGTGATAGTGATGAACAAGGTTTTGCAGCTAAGGTTTGCCTGTCTGGGTTGCTGGAGGTAGCTTGGGGGTATCCCTGGCTGAAATGTACTGTGTAAAATACCTCTTTGGGATTCCCTTCCAGTTCACCTTTTTCTCCTCTAGTCTGACAGTGATGACACTTGTAAAGTGTGTTGTAATAGTGGTTTTTCAGGCCAGAACATCATTGAGAGAAACCATTTGTCAGAAAAGGAAATGCCACAATGTTCCAGGCTTGCAAATGCCTCTTGATTTCACCACAGAAGGATATTAGGAAAGGGGAACTTGGAGTTTCACATTCTAAGAGCTTCTAGTCTCGAGGTTAAACTGTTGACAGAGAAAAGCCAGAAGCTGCTTTTGCTTTGATTTGAATAAGCCAGTGGAAGTTGGGAACAATATGGTAAAGTTTGAGTAAAAAAGGGCAAGATTTATAGAAGCAGAGCTTACACCTTGGACTTTTGGAAATTCTTCCCCAGTCCCTTGTTATTTATATTTTCTCAGATAGTCTCTTGACTGATTTATGGAACTGTAATTCTAAAATGAACAGGGGATAGTCTTGATATTCAAGCTAAAATTATTTGTATATGCTTAACTGCAAACTTGCATGTACTTAACACTGCATCATTGTTTTCAAACAATCCTTTCTATGCCTCTGTTGTAGGAGCCCTTTGCATTCCTAAATAGGCATTATCATAAAATTTAAAAATTAAATAAAACATTCACTTAAACATATCAAGAGCTGACCTGTGTTAGCCTGTGTTTTTTCTTCATTAGTAAGGAAAAATTTGGTATCTTTTCTTGACTTGTAAATTACCTTTTACAATACAGATGAGCTACCCATTGTGGGTTATCTTCACTCCCATCACACCAGCTGCAGGTTGTACCTGGGTTATCCATTCCCCATGTTGTGTGCACGGTATAACTTGACTTGAAGAGCTCAGGGAAAGCCTAGAGTTGGTCCTTTAGGATGCTTGACAGAGCAGCAGGACACTGATTAAAGTGATGCAGTGCAACATGGAGTGTGGCAGCTCCCTGTGGTGCACAGGTCACTGCTCTGATGGAGAGTGCTCATCTACCACAGCTACCACACCCCAAAACACTGGGTACAAAAGCAAGTGCTCCTTTAGCAGCAGCTGCTGGGCTGCTGATAGGAATACTTGTGATCTTGTGATTTTACCCTTGAAACCTTTCTTCTAAGACACTCTAAACCTGCATCATTCCTATGGTTTTCTCTTCCAGTTCAGCCATGTGCATTTAATGCCTTTTATGCAGCTTCGTGCCTCTAGACAAAGCAGGCAAGCTGCTGCCCTGGGAATCTATATATGGATCCTCCCTGTGTCACATGGAGCTTGCAGTCAATCACTGCATCAGCTGGTTTGGACTCCTCAGAGACCTCCTGTCAGGCACAACCAGTGATGAGTGGGTGCTTTACATCATGTGTTACTTTTTATGTTAAAAAAGAGCATGAGAGACAGCTATAGACCTCTGACAGGCTGATGGAGAGCTTTGTGGAGTATTCCTAAATTCTCAGCCTTCTGCAGATATGCCTTGGCATAAATAATGATGTAATCAATATTTAAAGATACTGAAGCATTTAACATAGTCACATTTAACTGATTTTGGAACCTATGTCTGGTTTTTTTAATGTTTGAGAATTTAAATCTGCTTTCCAAATATCTAATTACTTGGGGATTTTCAGTGCTGAGTAAAATAGTGCAGTTAGTGGTAAGGCTGTGGTCCTGCATGTTATAAAGATAAAATATTCCTGTTTGGAGGGGTAACTTCAGTCAAAGCTGGTGCAAATGAGCCTTTTAATTAGCTCTTGAATGCTGGACCAGACCTCTTGTAATCGCTTGGAGTGTGTGGGCTCTGTGGCAGTGACAGGGACACTCGGGACAGCTGACAGGGACAGAGCCCCTAGGAGCCTTATGCCAACCTCTTGGAGGTGTTGTGGAATATCCTTTAAAACAGAATGGCAGCACCTGGAAGCTGTGCTGTGTGCTGGTTTGTCCCTGTGGGTCTGCATGGTGTGGAGGGAATGCCATCCCTCAGGACACACCAGGCTGAGCTCCCAGGGCCTGGCAGCCCCTTCCCCCAACACCATGAGCTCTTTATTTTGGTTACAGAGTCCAGGATTTCAGACCTTTGGCTAATGTTTGGCTGAACTACCTTGGAAATAGTGATGCCTTAGGATTTAGCTTTTATGTTTTCATGTATTTGTAATCTTGCAATTCTCTAGGGTATAAGTCTAAACTCCATATACAGTGTGAGCTGCTGCTTTCACGTTTTGGTCAGGCAAAACAATTCCTCTCCAGGCCTGGGAATCAAGGACACCTCACTGTCTCAGGTCCCTAGAAATGTAAACAAAAGTTGGGGGAGTTGGGTGAGCAAACTTGGGGTAAATGACTTAATTACCTGCAGCTGTAATTGGAAGATTAACCCCAATATGCAAATGGACCAAACTTATATAAGTGTGAAAACCCGTGAGCCCTGGGTTGGCTTTGTCTGCTCTAAAGGTATCTGGAGGCCCTTCAATAAATAGAACTGCTTTTTATTCCCTTAATTCTGTCTGGCCTCTATTTTTAGGTAGTCCCAAAGAGGCATCAAGACCTGTAGCAGTGGAACCTATCTAGCTGCCTTTTATGGTTGGTGCTGAGAAGTTGAAGTGGGGGTTATCTCTCTTGTCTCCCAACGCAGCAGCATCTGCCCCACATGGGAGCACTTTTCTGGAGAAAAGATGAAATAGAAGCTTAATCCTCTCCACCAGCATCCTTGGCTGATGCCTCAGACAGCTGGACTGACATTCCACCTGGAAGGGCAGGTTAATGCTTCACCAGGAAGCTGAGAGTGGTTGGCTGAGTTTTGGGGTGTGAGTTTTATTAGCTGCACTTCCTAATCCTTTGTTTTTCTCTGCTTGAGTAATTGCAGGATATGGAGGTTGTTTTTAGAGGAGAGAAAACTGTTCCTTTCATGCAGTGCATTAATTTAGTCAAAACCAATTTGACAGGAAAATGTCCAGGCTTACCTCCGCTTTAAAAGTGTGATGTTGGGTGTAATCCGCACTTGCTCTTCAAAATACTGTGGTTCATAAAATTGTAAGATCCTTTGTATAACCCCTGTCTTCACTAAATGAAATTTCTCTTCCATGGAGCTGAACATCAGAAGAAGCTTTATCGTATATTACATTTTCTAGTTATGATGACACTGTATGATCTCTCTGCCCAGCTTCCAGACTCCTGATGAGAAGACATGAACCAAGAGATAGTTTCCAGATTTTTGTTCTTTTTAATTTCTTTTTTTTACTAGTTAATGACCCACCCTGTTGAAACAGAGTTTGCATTTGGCAGGCATGACTTCCTCCTAGGCTTCGTTGTTATGCCACTTTTGACCAAATTAAAGAGTTTTTCAGTAGATCTTTTTCTCCCCTAAGCTGATCTATCTTGTATCTTTTTAAGATCACTTTTCTCTCCAAAGGCTTTAACCCAGGCTTTGAATGCAGTTTCCTTCTCCAAAATCTTTTCACATATTTAAAATATTTATTTTGAAAATGTGGGCATGAGGGATGGCCACAATATTTTGATAGTTGTTCCAGCACTGCTGTATTAGTAGCCTAAAAATATCTATCAGATCCTCTTTGCTGTGACCTTACTGGTCCTCTAGAAGCACTTAGGGGCAATATATTCAACTGCTGTTCACTCTTAGGGAATGTATTACTTTTAGAATGAATTTACAGCTTCCTAGTGCATGGATTTCCTTCTACATCCTCTATTGCTAAATATGAAGAAGGGCTAAAATACATTTTAGCATAAAATATTTTGGTTTTTAAATTAATCTCTTTAGTTGGACCTACCATACTAACAATTAAAGTATTTTGAAAAATTACCCATGATTTTATTCACATCTTTCCATTGGTCTTTCAACTGTTGACCTTTTAAGATGGAATAATATATGTTGATTAGCATCAGTGTGTCATTACAGCTCTCACATTCCAGTAGGATTTCTCACTGAAAATTAATTCTTTAATTCTTTTCATTACCTGTAATCCATTTGGTATGGTGTAGGGTTAGAGTAGTCAGACTGTTAAGTGACTTTCAAGTACATTACCAAAGCCTGAGATTACAGGTTTTTACCATTTTCAGCTAAGTTGGTAGGAGCACGTGATATTACTTCTTGGAATAAGAATGAAATATGCATTAAATATTTCATCTTAAACATGTAATTGAATGGAGATGATTACACTGTAAGTAACAATCTAATGTTTCTATTAAAACTTATTTTGTTTCTGATTTCTTTGAAAGGAAAAAGTACAACTGAATGTAATCAAAATTCTTGCAAAACTTCACTATATTTGTTTCATTTGCTTTAAAATTCCACATGACATATTAATTAACCAATTTTTCTGTCCTCAGCAACTAAGATCTCTGAGGTTATTTTTCTAAGGAGTAGTTGAGATAATTAGTTTCAATATACTTTCCTACATGAGTGAATAATAATAATAATAATAATAATTTTAAAATCTGCAGTCCTGAGCATTGTGTGTCTTTGTAGGCAACAGGCTTTGTGACTCATCAAGTGTCCATCATTTAGATTTTCATTGTCTTTTGAGCTCTGTACCTTAAGCAGCTGTTCTGTGCCAGCTTTGAAACAAAAATGAAATGATCAAAGACAGTCAAATGGGAATGCATTATTCACTGTATCTATTTAACCACAGTGGATAGATAATATGGCATTCAGATATCCAAAATTAAAACTACACCTTTGAGAAGTGTAATCAATGTGGAGATCAGTCATCTGAGCTCTAACTGGGGGCAATTGAATCCTCTCACCCAGATTATAACATTGGTATATCTCAAGAGGTGAAACCCTGCAGATTACAAACAGAAAGAGTTGAATTTGCAGCACTTGATTTCCTGTATAGTTTTTTTTACCACAAGAAGAGGTTTTTGTCCTACTTTCTTGTCATTGTCATGAGAACAAGACAACATCATTTATGTACTCAGTGTAGTCAGTAGCAAAACCATAAACTTTTAAGGCACTTTAATCTTTTTAATATTCAGTGTTTTCATTGGTTAGCCTTTCACCTTTCCTTCATGGGTTATTGAGGCAATAAACAACGGACTGGCTGAATAATTGGTGACTTAAACTTCAGAGCACTGCAAATGTCACTGACATATATTTTACAGGGTTTTTTTTTTTGTATATGTGGCACATGGAAATGCCAATGGCCTGAGCTCAGGCTGATCAAATCCCTCTTTTCTGCTGCACATCAAACCCAAATCTTCCTCGATGAGTCTCCAGAGTACCTCTGGAGGTCCCTTCCCTTGTGGAGGGGCTGGGAAGTGTTGTCCTTGTCTCCTGGCTGTCCCTCACTGTGCTCTGGGCTGCACCGATGCCAACATCTGCATTTGAAGACAAACCTGCTCTTGATGCAAGTGGTTTGGGCCCAGGCCTAGGAGGGAGTTTGTCTTGGGTTGCCATGCAGGGTGTAACCAGCAGTGTTACACCCTGTAACACTGTGTGTTCTATCCCCAGCTATTAAACCATCTGGGGCAGTGTTCTTTGTCCCTTCCAGGACCCACCCTCCCTGCAGGGGATCTCTGCTGTTCAGGGGCCATCCAGGCTCACTGCAGGCCTCAGACAATTCCAGCATCCCAGGGGGAGATGCTCCACCCAGGGGGAGGAGCCCAGCATTCCCACCTGGAGAAAACCTGACATTCACAACACCAGCACAGCCTGTGTGCACTGCATTCCCTGAGGGACACCAGACCCATCTCAGCACCACTGGACCTTCAGAGGAAAACTGCACCCTGCTCCAGGATCCTTGCTCCAACAGAACCACATCTGGCACTGCAGGAGGGCTGGATTGGGCTGCTCCCAACACCCTGACCAACAGGGGGTCAGGCTGTGTTCTGGCCCTGTCAGTGTTTTCTTTTTGTTTGGTTGGTTCTTTAATACTACTACATTTTTATTTTAATTTTCCTGTAAAGAACTGTTATTCCTATTCCCCTATTTTTGCCTGAGAGCCCCTTCATTTCAAAATGATAATATTTCTGAGGGAGGGGGTTTACATCTTCATGGGAGGCTTCTGCCTTCCTTAGCAGACACCTGTCTTTCCTAACCAAGACAATGGAATAAGTCACGTAGTGAGAATTATAACCTAAAGAAAAACTGTGCCTTGAAAAATGTATAAAACCATCTCATTTCTTTGAATAAACCATTCAGAGTCCCTGCTGGTCTGGTCCCATGTCTCAGTTGTTACAGTTATCCTTATTCTTCCTAAGCTCATGTCAAGTGCATGAGGTTGGGAGAGAACCTTTGCTGTTTTTGGTGTCTGTAGTGAGGTGACTTTGGGTGGCAAAGGTGAACAAGGCTGAGCTATACTGACTACAAAAGAGGTACATGGATTTTTCTGGCTGAAAAACCAACTATTGAAGAAAAATGAACCTTCTACCTTGGGCTTAAAGACAATATGAAATGAGACTTCTAGAATTTGTCAGCTGATGTGTTTAGTTCACTAAGCTTAGAACAAGCTATAAATCAAAGCAGGAAGGATTTTTTTTTTTTTTAATATTTTAATGGGGACGGCTGCAAAAAGCCAGATTGAAGTCCACAGTTGCAGTAACCAGGACAACACAAAGGTTTTAAGAAAATTGAACATTGATAAGGAAGGTGAATATTCCCTGCTTCATTATCTTTAAATTTTAATAACTTTGCAACTGGCAGAAGCTGTCTATATATTTTTTTTTTTTATTTGCATGGAACAGTTGACCTTTTCTGATGAGCTACCAAATATCAGAAGGGGCTTTATTTTTTATTTTCGTTGAAAGCATTTGATCCACATCATTGACTTTTAAATTTTTTAGAAGCATGATAGCATGGAATTGTTCATTTAAAATCAGGAATTTGACAGTCCAAATAGATCAAAATAAGAGCTCACGATTTTGTAACCTGCATATTCTGACTGTTCGGGTGCCCCTCAGCATTATGATTAGCAAATTGCCCTTAAAGATGTTTACATTTGTTTTGCATTAACAATATAGTTTCTGATTGTAATTTGGAATGTTTCTTTGTGTTTACATATGAGCTGCTGTGCTGAATGCCACCAGCTAAAAAGTATATGAAATCTTACAGCTCATGTATTTCAAGGGAAATGGAAAGTCTGTAACATTATTTATGTATGCTGCTGATGCTGAGACTGTTGGTGAACAATGGACAGAAAAGAAGATAAAAGAAACAAACAACTCTGTCACTGGGGCTCAGAATGAGGTTTGTGTTGAGAGCAGACCAACACAGGAGAAGACTGACAAGGCACAGAAAGCCTTAATGCCAAACAATCCCTAATCTTCTAAATGATCCCATTCCCACTGACTATTTGCCTGCAGCAAGATACAGATTCTTCTTTTGGGAAAGGGTATTTAACTTTTATTGAGTGTTAGTCTCATTGAAAGAAAGATGGAAGTTAAGTTTTCTCTGAGCTTTATGTTCACATTTACCTTCTTTCCTGTTTCCTTATCTCCCTGGACTGCCAAGTCTGAAACATGGAACAGTAAACTGCAAACAAAAGCCTTTGTTATTTCTTCAAATCTTTCAGCACTGCCTGCCATTAAAGCTTTTACCATACCAAAGACCACTGATTTCAAATCACTGCAGTGCAGTTTTCTCTAGGTATGCTTTTTATGGAATAACAGGACTGCTACACAAATGATTGTGAAATTTTCTCTTAGTAGAGGTAGCATGCTTGTTAGCTGAGCTCTCCAGGTGAGCTGGGTTATCACCCACCTGCTGGAGATAATGAAATGTTGTCTGGAGCAAGGGAGTGCTTCAGAGAATTCACAATGGATGAAGCAGGTTCCATCATATCCATGAGCTTTGGAGAATCATATGTATGTACTCCTTTCAAGAGAATACTTATGTTATCAATATGATAAGTCCAGAGTATCTTCAGATAGCTGGATGTGCTAAGCATCTCTTTTTCAAGCAGATTGGTTCTTTTTTGTTTGTGCTAGGTACAAACGGCAGGATACCAAAAATGGCACAAATAATCAAAGATTAATAAACTGATGATGTCTCCATTAGTCAGTCCAACTGCTCCAAGCCTCAGTCCATTCTCTGTCTTTGGAAACTGTAGGTTGCACAAGTGCAGTAAGGGTAGAAAATCAGGTGTACATTTTGTCCAGAGAATCTCTATTTTACTCCAGGCACAGTTATCCTGAATTCACAACCTGGCTCTTTGGAAGCATAGGAAGTGTCTGTGACTGTTCTAACCCATATTTTATAAAAAAGGTTTGAGACTTTTTTTCTTTTTTCTTGTTTTTCACTGAAGTAAAATATTTTATATACTGCAGCATTTATGCCAAATCTGCTGATCTAATTTGTGTTAGAAGTTCACTGGGTTTCTAAAAACTTACATAGAGATACATCTGGCCTGTGGGATCTGATCAGATCTGAATGTTTCTAAAAAGATACAGAAGTATAATTTGGCATTTGGAGTTACAAATTATTTTATGAATACTGGACTTTATTTGTGATTTTGGGAATTGTAGATGGAGCCCAGAAGTCCTTGCCTTAGGTTCCTTTTGGATACTCAGGTTCTGAAAATCTGGGTGGATGTGACTTGCTGTCAGCTGCCATGTGCCAAAGTCAGTCAGTGGCAAAGACAAATCACTTCTGTTTTGAAACCTGTTAAGAAAGCTCTTAAGACAAATCTCCATGGTCCTCATTTGACTTGGGCCCAGTTTGGACCCAGATTTGCTCTCCAGTTACAAGACTCCTCATTTGTCATTGCTGAGAATTTCACTGTACCTTCAGTAAGCATCAATGCCACACCAAATGCTGAATGAGAATGCAAAGAAGTATGTGGGCAGGAAAGTTGAGCAATATTATTGAAAAACTTGCATCTCTAATGTGCAGTTAACTGTGATGTCAAATATTGCACATTTTGTCCAACTGTTGAATCTTTTCTTCATAAAATTCCATTTAATATTTGGTATATCTAAGTAAATATAAAATTACAAATAATCCTGAAATAATATGGGTCTTAACTCATATCATCCAAAATACCATCCCAAATATGGGTCTGTGCTGCTGTGGTGTTCGGATTGCATAAATCTCTTGGTAACACATCTGTATGCACTGAAAATTCCTGGGAGGCCAATATAAATGAGCACACACTGCACTTGGTAATCATCTCTGTTTAGTACAGAGTTGGTGATTTCATAGGCTGGGAAACAGTTTTAGGAATGGAAATTACTCTGTTCCATTCTGTCCTTATATTGTCATTTGCTTTCCTCAATGGGAATATATTCATTGTCAGGCTTGCCACACACTCTGTAGTAGAGAGCAGGCTGATGATTTCATTTAATGGCAATTAGTGTGATCCAGCTGAAATCCCTGACTGTATTACAGACAGAGGTACCTCATTAATCTGACAAGGTTTTCTGCTGTGATAGATCTTTACAATTTTCCCTCTTAGAGGATTCTTTTAAAACCTTGGAGAATTATCTTGCAGGATTTTGTATATAAAGGGTAATATTTCTTAAATTCCTGAAGTTAGGAAATTGAAGGAGTGGTCTCCCCAGCACTATGTCTTTAATGGAATATTGAATGGCTCTGGACTAGCCTGAAGATCAGTGTCAGGTGGGCCTGATATAATTTCTCTTTTCTTTCAGCATTTGCACTGAGGAGTTGGGTGACCTTGACAAATGCCATTGCCTTTTGCTGGCTCTCTCCTTGCTTGCCCATCATCTCATCTTTCCCAAAGAAAAATTCCCAAAGCTTGGCTTTGTTTGTGCTTTAAAGGTGCCAAGCACAAAATGCTTTCCAGTGTGGGAATTGCAATACAGACTTTAAGGGATTTTGCACAGATGACAGGGATATGGAATCCACTTATTAAATCAGTCTTAAACTTGTCCACCTTTCCAAAACTATGTAGTGCTGCAGGGCACAGCCAAACTGGGGGATGTACCCTAAGTGCAGGTGTGATGGCAGCTTTAGGCTTTCTTAGCTCTGGTTGGGCTGTCCCACGCTCAGAAGAACAGCAGTGCATGGTTAAAAAGGTCTCACAAATTGCCCCAAGGGAAAAGACAATCTTAATCCATCTGGCTCCAGCTGAGGAGCTGCTGTGGTGACCAGATATCAAAGCAGCTTGCTAAGCCACAGGAGAGCTCAGAACCTCCCCAGGGCTTACACCACATTAGCCACCCGTGGTATGAAATGTGGATCTCACTGAAATCAGCAGAAGTGGCAGCAGATTTCATCAGGAATGCACACCTGGACCTCAGGATTGCCAGGCACTGCTGTCACTGCAGGCACCTGGAATCCCAGCTGCTCTTCTGGCCTGTCATGCCTGTACAGAATCCATGCCAGTTAAGAGGATAAGTGATACATAATCCAGAAAAGCTGCCAGCTTTCAGTATTCTGAGCTATGTCATTAAGGTTTTACAGGTGTTCAGTCTAAGGTTTGCATCTCATGCCCAGTAAATGCATTAGGCTGGATACAGGGTAAGACTCAGCAAAGAAAACCAGAACAAAATATGTCTGAAATGTACATTTGTAAAGAACTGTGTGGCAGTTCACAGGATCTTGCAATAGTGGTCCTTGCAGAAAAGAGGGTGAGTGGCTGGCTAGGTGGGACTGTCTGGTTTGGAAGTTGTGCTTTGCATGTTTTACAAACAATATCAACCCTCATGGGGAGTAGATAAAACAGGAATTTAGGCAGGACACTTCCTGGGGGAGCAGCTATGAGAAACAGACTTTAGCTTATGGGAAGCCAGCCAGCTGGTAGCTGCCATAATTTGCAGCTAGAAAGGGAAATTAAAACACGGGAGTCCACTTCTTTGTCATTTGATGTTTTTAATAATGTTATTAATACAGTTTATATTAAACAGTCACCAAAGACAAGGTGAGTGACTAGGTGTTAAATTAGTGGGCTCTTTTTTCTGCCTATAAAACCTGTTTAATACTAAGCAGCAAGCCCAAAAGATGTTAAGGAACTACAACTTCTTCGTTCTGCACAATATCACTTTAAAATCAAGTTAATCTAATCCATGATGTGCATCTATAGGTTTTACAAGAACCTATAAATTTCAGGAAATTAACTTCCTCATCATCACATGTTTAAGCTGGTCTTTTTGAACAGGCATTTTATTTTAGGTTAATCAATGCTGATTTTTTTCTGAAATCTGTTTGTATTCAGTCTCTTGAAAGGGAAAAGAAAGTTGTTTTTATTTTATTTATCAAATTGGAATTGCTTTCAGTCATTTGTATCAGGAAATTCTTGCTGCTAATGAACATACCAGTATACATCACTGGATATCTGCTTTCAAGCTAATTAGCTAATTATTCAGTTATTATGCAGATCGGTGAATTTGTCGTGGTTTATTTTGCAAAGCAGGGAAAAATTTTGAGGTAAAATGAGCCAAGCTTAATAATACTGATTTCATTAGTGGTGGGCAACTTTCAGTTGAAGGTGTGGCTTAAAAATCATAATGCAGTTATATGAGGTCATCCTGCAGGTACTTTTAGAAGCTCTCAGTTTATTGTTTTTATTCATACTTCCCCTTCATGTGCTGCCTGAAGTTCCTGAGCTGACTTCTGAAAGTTGAAGCATAAATATAAGCTCCATTTCTAGGCAGTGTTATTATGAGGTTGTCTCTGGCACTTTGATAAACACGCACAATTCTAATTATCAGTAAACATCAGGTTTGTCACCTCAATTGTTATCCACAGCTTAAGTCAAGAGCACTTCACCAGCAGTTGCTTTCTGCTGATTAATATTTACCTGCATGGTCTTGCCAGTCGCTACTTGAAACCCAAAGGCACCAAAACAGAGCTGAGTTTCTGTAATCACTGACAGTAATGCACCTTCTGAAGATGCTGCAGCAATTTTGCAGAGTGAGATTAACACAATTTGCATCAATCAAGCAGTGACCTGACACCTCTCTGAGGGAGTTTTTCACAGATTGTGGGAACGTTTCAAAAACCCCAGCTTTGTCTCAGAGGCTTGGCTCAGTGGTTTGAAACAAACTTTCTGAGATTGGAAAAAACCAGTTTTAAGTACAGAACTGGAATGTGGTGGGATTTAGCAGGAAACACGGACACTGGGACTGTTGAACAGGGGGAATGGCTTACCCAACTCTGAGCTTCTCTTTGAGCAAACACTGCTTTTATTCCATTGGCAGCAAAGCCAGTTCTCCTTTTTACATCCACAAGGAGTGCATTTGCTGAATGTCTTGACAGGTAAAATGTTCTTCACTCACTGTCAAACATAAATGAAAGCAGAAGTTTTGTAGCCTCCTTGCTGGGGCCTCTTACCCCTTTCACAATTACCTCCTGTCATTTAGATATCTGCTATCTGTTTTCTGTGTGAATCTGGGACTTTTTGTGTCAAGCCCTCTGTACAAAAAATGAGTTTTATCTAGCATTTCATAAGGTCTGGTTTTGATGGCATTTCCCTCCATCTCACTACTAAATGAGCTATTTTTTCTTTTGGTGAAAACAGAGTTTTATGACCCCTTTAAGCAAACACTGGGTAAAGAAAGGCTGGGGTATTTTAGAGACAAGCTGTGCTGCTGTGTTACTGTTACTTTTGCACTACAAGGTGACATATTCAATGTGAGAAACTCCTAACCAATTGAAATTACAGTCTCCTGGGTGTACAGAAAGCATAAACTGCAGAGAATGGCTTGGGAAAGGCAGCATTCATTGATAGTTCATCTCTTTTTTTGTGTCACTAAGCTAATAAGGAGAAGAGCTGAGACCCACAGACTGCTTCCTTTTCTATTGTCCCCCAGAGTGTAGCTTGTGGGACTAGAAAAGTGAAAATTAAATTACCTTCTCATGCTTCAGATGAGCTGGATACCAAGGGACGCTTGAATAAAGTTCTAATCAACAGCCAGTTTTCTGTGTGTAGTCAGAGAGGAGAAAATCCCATGAATGCAGGATAATTATAAAGTCAGTCTTTGGCACAGCAGTTGCTGTAAAAGGGTAGCCAAAGAACAACCTGCTCCTTTGAGGCATTAAAAGCTGGTGTGGCCAAGGTGTGCTGAGCCCTCACCCCATTTCCCCAGTGTGCTGCTCCAAGCAGGTGGCAGGGAATATGGATTGTGTGTGTCCTTTCAGTCCCACAAATCTGGGAGGGTTTTGTCACCCTTTATTTCACAGTAGACATACAACCTGCCCTGTCATCTCTTTTCATAATCTCTTTGTTCTTATTGACCTGGCTTTGTCCTTTCCTAAATATATACCTGGCAAGTGGAAGACCTCATATAGGTGGTTTTAATTGTGTGATAATGCTTTACATGAATAAAATTGGAGTAGCCAGAGGGACACTGAGACGTGGCCATCTGCTTACACCCTTGCAAATTTTCTGGAACCTGCAATTATCTGGTTGAGCTCAGTTCTCTTAAGTGTCTGAGTTCTTTGCTTGTGTGTGCCACTGAGTCTGTACTGTCTCTAAATGACCACATTTTTAGTTCTTTAAAACGTGAGTTGAAAAAAATTTATACCTTAGAATGAGCTGAGAATTGGCCACTAGGTGAGTTTGGTTTTAGTGTTCCTAATTCTTGGCTCAAGCCAAGAGAAGGGATTGTTTAACAAGGTAGAATATTAAATAAAGTGGTGTTAAAACCGGTGGCTTATTTTTGAGCCACTTCAGCTGTAGCAGTTCAAATTGCAGCCTTTGGAAAGGTGTTTTGCATGGAAGTAGGAGCACACTTCATCCTCAGAGTGACTTCAGTGAGGCAGGGGGAACTCTCCAACACTCACACATGCTGACCTCTGCACATTCCAGGACTTGGTTACCCTTGGCTGTCTCCCACAAGGCTTTACAGTGCTTTTAAATGGAGCTCCCACAGTGCATGTGTCAGGCTTTAAACTGCTCTTGGTGCAACCACTTTTGAATATATGCAGTTAAAAGTACAGAAGGCTCCTAATTATCAAAAGAAGTTGTGGCCATGTGGCTTCTGGCTTTCATTCATTCATATTTCTGTTTGCTGCCTGCACAGATATGAGCTCTTCAAATAAGTTGCTGTGGTGTTTTCCTGAAAATGAATGCATTGGCATTAGACAAAGTGCAAGGAAATCTGTGCTCTAAAGGTGATAAACACATAGAAATAAAAACCAGAAGCACAAAGGCAAAAAAACAAGTTGTCCAAGTCAGCCAGTAGAAAATGGTAAGATTCTGTTACACTGGGCTTTATTTACACTTTTAATTCGTTTAATGTCCTTTGCAAAGAAACTCAATAGAAATACTCCCCTGACAGGCAGGCACAGATTGGATCACGTTTAACTGGGCAAAGATGAAGGGCTGTATTGGAATGGTTTGAAAAATCTTGTGAGAAGACAGCAGAATTGAATACTGGACAGTCCAGATGCAGGAGGGAGGATTTCTAGACTCAGTAGTGGAACCTTTCCAAGCAGATCAGTAGAGTCCATCCAATAAGTAAACAAGCTGGTGACTTCTCAGTGTGGTTTCTCATGGTTTTTCTGGAAAGTCCAAGAAAAAATTACCTGTTAAAACAAGGTGAAAGAAAATTCTTGTTCTTCCTTGCAGTAACCACAGGAGAATCCTCTTTATTTACTGTGCCAGACCTTGGCAGATCCTTCTGTGTGCTTAATAAAAGAGTGTAGAAAGGAAGGGACTGAAAAACAAATGATATGTGCAAAGACATAGATCTTTGTTTTAGAAAAAGTAGCATAACTTGGCTGATGGATCTGGTGCACGTTAAGAAAAAGGTTGCAGTGTTAATAGTTTTGAAGCTGACCCACACTAGGGCACCAATCAAAGTTAATGAGCTGAGTGTACATTAAAAGGACAATATAGAACACATCTGCTCTAATGGCATCTCTTCTCTGCTTTTGACTTCAGGTAGCCTGGAAATGATGAATGAGGCACTTAGATTAACACCTTGTGGGTTATCATTAACTGAATTAAAATCAGGAAGAATAGTGTTATTTATTATAGAAATGGATTTGGGGCAGATATGACAGCCCTTACCCAAACATTTCAGTGTAACCAAACAAAGGCTTTTTAAATAAGTGTTTATTTAAGCAATATATTTTGTATCTTTTCTTCTCTGGCTGCCAATTTGGAAGACATTC
Organism: Aegithalos caudatus; assembly: GCA_013389925.1. Classification (NCBI taxonomy): domain Eukaryota; kingdom Metazoa; phylum Chordata; class Aves; order Passeriformes; family Aegithalidae; genus Aegithalos; species Aegithalos caudatus. The sequence continues at coordinate 245,102 of WEIU01000063.1, read as the reverse complement.
ATCAATGCATCTTTCTTTCATACCCGTGGTGGCTGAGTTTCAAGCTTTTGAAAAGAAAGTAAGAAATAATAGAACCTACTTGTTATCATGGAAGCAGAAGAAAACTGGTTTATTTTGCCAAAAGTGGGAATGTAAAGATAAAAAAGTCTCTTTCTTGTGCTTCTTTCCATTAGTCCAAGCTGAGGACTGCCACTGCTCAGTTGTGTTCCACCCAAGGCTGGTGACTGCCAGTGGGATGGGGCCCATACAATGCTGAGAGCTGCACAGATGTGTGGTAAGGAAAGGGATTTAACTGCAACCTTACAGTCTAAATGAAGGCAACAGACAAATTATTGGAAAGGCTGCATAAATCTTGTTGGTCTTTTTTCATTTTTTTGTAAGTTCCTGTTTGTTTCTGCTGCTCTTTCCAAAGTGAGTCAAGTTTTAAATAAATCACTTTATTTCTGCCTTCTTTTCATTCTCCTTTTTTTTTTTCCTTTTCTTTATATTTCAATAATTTTACATTTTTCTTTCCTAAATAAATAGCTGTTCAAAGATCTCTCAGTTCTTAATGCCTCAGGCAGTCTGGAAAAGCCCCCCAAGTAGTTATTCCCAGTGTCTCTCAATATAGAGTTTATTTCCTTAGGATTAGTTCCTGTACTTTTCAAGCCAAGAAGAACTTTATGCAGAGCATTCTGCCTGTGAATATCATATAAATTATATAGCATAGTCTGAGAGCCTTTATTAAACTCTTGCTGGAGATCTCACATTGGGAATGAATGGTTTTGTAGAGTTTGGATCATTGTATTTCTTCCTGAGGGTGAACATTAGATGGGCAGATTCATCCCATGTCTGCTGCTGCCCCTGGCAATGTAACCCCAGGCTGTTCTGTGGGGAGAAGCCTGACAGGAGAGTGGTGCAGCAAGGATCCCTGCCTGGCAGGGGGAACTGAGGGAACTCAGCATCCTGCTGCTTTCCAAGAGACAGGAGCATAAAAACAGCAGGAAATTCTGCAGTGGCAAACAAAGAGCTGTGCCCTGCATTTACTGATTCTGGAGAAATTGCTGAGGTGCCACTTAGCTGGACAAGAGCTCAAGGCATGCAGGGGCTGTTTAACATTTAGGCTGTTTGGCTGGGGCTGAGCTGGATCATGAGATTTTAGACATAGCAATATAATTCTTGATTAAATTTTACCCTGCAGTTACTGATAGTATATACAGTTAAAACCAAATGAGAACATATGTTCTTCTAACTAAAACTTTCATTTATAGTCTGGATTTTCTAAAGCACTGAAAGTATCTGCATTTTTAAAGGCTCTAAAGAAAATGAAAGAAAGCAAAGAAACAGTAGTGCATTCTGCTACAGAGTTTTGTGTGGGTGAGTTAAAAATAAGGTTTGAACTGCAGCTCAGAAACCTGCTTAATCTCAACCTGAAATTTGAGCAGACTGGGCCTTGTGCTGCAGCTCCTCAGAGGGAGGAGAGACTACACTGGTGCCCTGGTGCTGGTTCTTTTCAGCTGGGGAGCTGTGGTGGTAGAAAACTTCCCAGGAACATTTGGGGACCATACTCATAGCTGCTTCAATGGTTCAGCCATGAGAGAGTCAGGATCAGTTTAAAAAAATTTAAAATCTGCATGGCATTTTCATGGGGCAACCTCAGTGTCTTTGACACACGTGAGGAAACTTTGTCACATGACAGATTTTTTTTTTTTTTTTCCTGAATGAATTTCATGAAATGACAGCTCACGGGACAACAAATTGCCATGAAGCCTAACAACTCAGAGTTTTTTATTCTACATTGTGAAGTTCCTCTATAATGTACAGAGTAGAGACAGATGCATATCTTGATCAGTTTTAATGGGATAAAAGATTTGAGGGAATTGTTGTTAGCTCTATAATGAAAGTACAGGAAGCATAATGTTATTTAGACAGGGCTCTGTGTAGGCATAGAACTCTTTAGTGCACACCATGAACTGAGGATTAAAGATGAAGTAAAACTCTGGCAGTACTGAGAGATCTCATAGAAACCTTATGGTTTCCCCGCTCATCTTCTCCATAAAAATAACCAAGATTTGTTAGGGCTCACTGCTGGTACCTGTTACCATGGAGACTGGGGTTCAAATTGTTTATAAGGCACAGAAAACTGGTAACTGTGGACCCATATCAAAGCTTTTTCCTTTAAAGCAAATATTATGTACAGGCACATTTAAAGACTAATTTGCAGAAGTGCCCGTGCTGTAAGAAGCAGGAATGTTAAGGATCAGACCAAAGGTCACTGGGAGCTCAGTTCTTCCACTGATGGGGAAGCTGAGCAATAAAAAGTCACTGTTGATGAAGTGCTTTGGAAGGCTGTAATTACTGATGTCTGAGGAAAAGCAGTGCTTGACAAAAGCAAAACTTGAAAGAGCTATTGCTCTGCAGATGATATTAAATAACACACATAATGGCCTGAAAGCAACAGGGAGCCAGAATCATGTCTTAGTGCAACCTAGAGAATTATTGTGCCAGATTTTAGAGTCTTGGGGCACTTCATAAAAGAAAGCTGAACCAAAAGGTTTGGATTTTTTCATCAGCTGTTGGTGCACAGCCTGTGGCACAGCCACAGTCCTCCTCAGCTGGAGAATTCCTGCTTGTAGGAGTGAGCTGTGCACTGATGCCACTTTTGCTGCTAGAACCCACTGCTGACCCCAGGAATCTGAACTGGAGCCCTCTCTCTCCTGTGGCAATGGGAAGTTTTCCTTCTGCCTTCTCCCATCTCACTGAAGAGATGGATAAGGTTGATATTGTGCAACTTTCAGCTCTGTGGTTTTAAAGCTGATGTGTTAAATGATCAGGCACACAGTTTTCTGTCCAGTTTGTCCAGTGCTTTTAGGTCATGCCAGATGCTTTTCTGCCCTGACACAACATGTGGCTTTAGACTGGTTGGGAGAAATGTGCATGCATTATAATAAAATCTATGATTTCTTAGTTTTAAACAACCTAATCAAAGCTGCTGATAAAATGTGGTTGTGTATTCTAATGAAACTGTTGTAGGATGAGTTTCTGAGGCTAATAGCCAGATGATTTTCAGTTAGCCAACATGGGTAGAACTTTTGGAAATCTATGCAGGGAAGGATCAAGAAGAACATCTGTTTTTGAAAATGGCAATTTGAATTTCAAAGAAACTATTTACATTTTAATAGCCCTATTCTCTGAAAGTTCAGGGGGTCTGATACTTCTGATTAGGAAAATGATCTCTGGACCCACATTTTGTATTTGGTATTCACTGTAGTAACAGACCTAATGAAATTATCTTGTATCTACATGGATGCATGTAAACTGCAATTATGGATGAACTCCATTGTCACTTAGCAATGAATTATCACAGTATTCCTTTGAAGTCTGGGATTTCAGTAAAAGGCAGGGAGAATGGCATCTAAACTAATTCTCAAGGATAAAACTGAAAAGGATTCCAGTTGCTTCTTTTAATGGGGAGAAGTTTTTTTTGTTTTCAGCTTCCTTGCCAGTATCACTTGCTAAATGTCTGACTGATGTAGGAGTGGACTTTCAAGCAGGCTTATTCAATTTAAAATTTAGGCTCCTCAGGGACCTGGATATTTTAAAATGCTCCCTCATTGGTGTCTTGTCTATTAATCATGGCCACAATATTAATAAGTACCTTCCACACATGAAGAGCTTATTATTGTTGACTTTTTGGAGGGCTTGGGGTTGCTGTAAGTTACATGTGTGTGTCTGTATGGAAAATGCATCCTGGAGCATCAGGGTGGGGCTTACTCTGGGACACCTGGCAGCATTGTCCAGTGATGGGGCCAGACACTTCCTGAGAAAAGCTCTTATTTGAACATCAAGAGCCTGGCATTTTCAGGGTTAGGTATTTTCTAAAGAGTAATTGCTTGGGTTTTGGGGGGATTGGATGTTTAGTTTGGGGTTTTTCTGGTGGGGGGGAGAGGAGCTGACATCTACAGCACAGAGCCAGAAAATTTTGCCATTCTCAAGAATAAGGCTGGGACAGAACACATTCACTTCTGCTAAAATTCTGCTTTGAAGAAGCCTAATGCCCTGACTCTCCAAGGCAGGAAATTGAAATCTGCCAGGGATTAACCACTGAGCCAGGGATGTCCCTTTTGATTTCCTCCTGAAATTGAAATGAAGCCTGTCCATTTGGGGATTCTTTTTAATCATTGTGGCCTGATGTGCCAGCTGTGTGATGGCTTTTTTTGTTAGCCTCTGTCTATCCTTCCATCCAAAATCTCTCCACAAACAGGGAGCTGCATCTCTGTCTTCTGATCTTCCCTCCACTCTAAATTTTGTGTAATCCCCATGGAGCACTCCCTCTGCTACCTTGCAAAGATGCTGCTAACCTCTCTCTTCCAAGTTGGTACTCCTCTTTCTCATCTAATTCAGTTCTTTGGCATTTTTATACTCTTAACATTTAGCACACTTTACTTCAGAAACTTTGAAACAGCTCTCATCAAGAGTTTTGTATTTTGTGACAAATTTATAACTTAACCAGAAGTATTCAAACATGCTTAAAGGAGTGTGGGGGTTCATGTCTTGGATGACAAACCTTCAGGAGGTTTTCCAAATGTCAGGGTGGGACGTTAGGAAACACCAATATGTAAAGACAAATGACATGTCTAAGCAAAGTCCAGAACAAAGGTCTGTGAAACATCTTTAGAAAATTGAGTGGCTTAAAGAATTTGTAAATGGTCATAGTTCCAATTAAGATTGCCAGCCTGGCAGTTGTTTACCAAACATCACCTCAAGTTCTGTAGACAGATCATCACAGTTGCTGTTCTCTGTTTGAGGAATTCATGCCTGGAGCACCTGATGTGAAGTGTATTGGAAGAGATATGTACAGTTCATCTGTCTGGGCTAAGACAGTTACTAGCCCATGCTGTCAATCTAATCACTTTCAGAAGCCCTAAAAAATCCCCAATAGCAAAGTCTGAGAAATGTTGATGTTTATGGGATGCTCAAATGCATTTCTGAGAGTGAAGTGCCTAAGCAATTAGCCAGATGTAGCCACCCTTTAATAAAGGCAGGGAATCAGAACAAAGTACAATAAAAATATACATATATACTTTAAAAAAATGTATCTATTTATTCAATATGACTGTGCATGAGAAACATAAAAATATTGGGTTTTATCTTTGTTATGCAATCATAGGCACATTCCCACCTTATAGGGAAAGAACAGGAGCAAAAATGTCCCAAATAAAACTTACTTCAAACTAATAGAGGAGCTCCTTCTAACTTCAATGGCCTTTGAACCCCACCCTGGGGAATGTTGTGGGTTGCCCAAAGCCACTTACCAAGTTTGGAAGAATAGAAGGAAATCCAGGTCCTAACACACCTCAGCTGCCATTTCCTCAAGCCCTTGTAAAATTGTGTTGAATAAATGTGCTGGGAAAGGTGCAAAGTGACTGCACAGAGCTTCCACTGTGGGGCTGAGGGCAGGCTGGGTGCAGGACAGTGTGACAGGGCAGTGTGACAGGGCAGTGTGACAGGGCAGTGTGACAGGACAGTGTGACAGGACAGTGTGACAAAACACTGTGACAGGGCAGTGTGACAAAACACTGTGACAGGGCAGTGTGACAGGACACTGACAGGGCAGTGTGACAGGGCAGTGTGACAGGACAGTGTGACAGGACAGTGTGACAAAACACTGTGACAGGGCAGTGTGACAAAACACTGTGACAGGGCAGTGTGACAGGACACTGACAGGGCAGTGTGACAGGGCAGTGTGACAGGACAGTGTGACAGGACAGTGTGACAAAACACTGTGACAGGGCAGTGTGACAAAACACTGTGACAGGGCAGTGTGACAGGACACTGACAGGGCAGTGTGACAGGGCAGTGTGACAGGACAGTGTGACAGGACAGTGTGACAAAACACTGTGACAGGGCAGTGTGACAAAACACTGTGACAGGGCAGTGTGACAGGACACTGACAGGGCAGTGTGACAGGGCAGTGTGACAGGACAGTGTGACAGGACAGTGTGACAAAACACTGTGACAGGGCAGTGTGACAAAACACTGTGACAGGGCAGTGTGACAGGACACTGACAGGGCAGTGTGACAGGGCAGTGTGACAGGACAGTGTGACAGGACAGTGTGACAAAACACTGTGACAGGGCAGTGTGACAAAACACTGTGACAGGGCAGTGTGACAGGGCAGTGTGACAGGGCTCTGTGACAGGACAGTGTGACAGGACACTGTGACAGGACAGTGTGACAGGGCAGTGTGACAGGACACTGACAGGGCAGTGTGACAGGATAGTGTGACATGTTGGATGTGGTTTTTCCAGACCATGGGATGCAGTGCTGGGAGATGTTCCTGCAGGTTTTATTCCCACAGCAGCCTCAGTTCCAGGTGGGACACTGAAGGATGCCACCAGCTCACTGTGCCAGCAGCAGCCAAAGGTCTCTTTGGTACAGGGCCTTTTAAACATTTTCTAACCAACAGCAAATTGTTCAGAACTTACAGACATCTGCATAAACCACCATTAAAACTACACATATACCTTATATCTAACAATGGGTGCTTGTTTTACATTTCTCACTATTCAGAAATGTTTTATTCTCTTCTATAAACAAAGCACAGAGCCTCATTATTAAACTTCTCTGTTATCTTGCTTGACATATTTTCCTGCTTACCAAGGCCTAGCTTTACACAGCACAGAAACACAATTTTATTATTGCCTGTCCTTGTATCTTTCTATCTCTGGGCCTACACCTGCACAGCTCTGAGAGTTATGTGCTTTTTGTGTTTCCCAGTGTAATTCCTGCTCAGGATGGGAATACTGGCTGGAAGCTGTGTGTGCAGGGAGAGGAATCCCGTGCAGGGCATTGCCAAGGGTGCACTCACACACCCAGGACAGAGCCTGAGCCCTGCTGCCACTGGGGCTGCTCTGATGGAATCGCTGCTCCTACAGGAATTCCCTGGGGCTGCAGCACACACACAGGACACAGAGCACACAGCACAGCATGGCACGTGTCTGTGTGCAGCCTCTGTAAATTTGGACCAAGAAATAAGTGGTTTTTTTTATCCCGAAGTGCTGGGTGCTGTGTGAGCAGCTGTGGCTGCTCGTTAGTGCAGTGAATAGCACCATCTAGGGACCAGGAGGCTTGGAGGGTCCCAAATCCTGCAGGATGCCCTGAGCCTCAGCCCCACGGTGCACCTGAGCCACTCATCCAGATACGATTTTTGAGTTTATACTATTGCAGGCACACGTGCGATATTTCCCCCAGTTTTTATCTATATAAATACACAAATTAATATGTTTATATTAAAATTATATATTTATATATAAATATGTT
>WEIU01000063.1:124576-237552 GCA_013389925.1 Aegithalos caudatus | reverse complement strand
TCCCTCAATGTATTTATATATATATATGTATATATATAAATTTGTGTGTGTGTATGTGAGTGTTCCTCCATCATTGCAAAGCTGACATGGAGAATAAATCCACATTTACAAACAGAAAGCTGACAAACACATGCTCCCCATTGACAGAGTTCTTTGGTGCTGTTCTTACCAGCCAGTGTCAATGCAGCAGCTCGTCTCCCCCATGCTGCAACAGGCTTTCCCAAATATTTGTGCCAAGAGTTGATCCTGTGCTGTGTGATACATTGCATTGCAGAGAAAATTGGAATCGCTGCCTATGTTGCCTTAAAATCTCTCCCTATGCAAAATGGGGAAGATAAAGATAAAAGTACTTTAGGAGACTTCAGGAGGGGTCAGAGCTGCTGTTTTAAAAAAATGTTTTTACACAATAAAACCACTTCTGTCCTGGCATTATCCAGAGTGTCTTGGCCAGAGCTGGGATTATAAACTCCTTAATGAAAACATTTTAGGATTCCTTGATTCAGAGCAATATCCTGAAAGCTGCTTATTGCTCAATAAATCAGAAATTTGGAGAAAAAAAATCAAACAAAAGAGACTAGAATCACAAACTGATGTAACCATAATAACAAACCTTGATATTATAAAGTGATCTTTTAAAAGCATAAAGCTTACTGTGCCCTATTCAGTTAGCCTGTTCACATTGATTTCAATGTTTATCTTTTTTATGCTATCAAGAGTAGCTGGCCTCCAGGTGGGTTCTGTTCAGGCTTGTTATGGACAAGTTCTGTTGGGGAAGTTCCTGTAAGCTCCAAATACTGTTTCATTTGAAACAGCTTTCAAATTTGCTCTGTTTTGCAGAGGCATCTAATTTTTGTTGAGCTCTTTGCACTGGTAAATATTAATGTTTGACTGTATTTGTAAAATTATATTCATTAATTCAAATTTCATGCAATCTTCAGTATACTTCTGTAAGCAGCATTCATATACCATGCTGTTATGATGGGTGCACCTGACACTGAAGGCAGCTCATGCTGCTGTCTGTTTGAGTGGGTTTTGATGGGGAGAAATGATCTCTTGCATTTGAGTATGATGTCATTGGTTATTTCCTTTGAGGGTCCTGCTCCTGAAGAAATAATTCTGGGCCAGTTTTCCATAAAATTGTAGCTGGCCATGACAGCCTTCTGTTTCAATCAGTGGTGCAATCCAAGCTAAGATGCCAGGTGAAATTTTTCTTTTTGTTCTTTCTCTGCAATGAACTGAGATGTAAAAAATTGTACCATTAAATATGAACAATCGTTTCTATGGTTTTACATTACTATTAAGTCATTACTTTGTCACTTCAGTATTACTGTACTATGTACTTCATTTTCTATTTCTATAGTTTTGCTTTGCACAGGAATCACTGATGCAGTAAAAAATTCTGGCTTTTCAGTCACTCTGCAAATAACAAGAGCTTTTCTTGCAGTCTAGACTAGATTGAATATTATTGGTGCCTAAGTTTTTTACACCTGCAATGTGTCAGACACTGAGTATTCAAGAAGTATGTTCCCATCCAAACACTGCTCTTTAAGTGCAGTCCCAAAACTGTCATTCAGGCATGGAGTGAGTTCCCTCCTCACTGAATTTGCCTATGATTTCCATCTACAGAATCATGAGGCTGGAATGTTTTCCATTCTTCTCTCAGATGCTCACATCTGACTAAGCTCTACCTGCTAGTGGGAGATTAGGGACAGAGATGCTGGGGTGTTGGCTTGAATGCAGGGACTCCATTTCTAAACTTCTCTTAAAAACCTGCACTGCTGGAAACTGTACAGCCCTTTCAAGAAGCCTGTTAAAGAAACCACAGGTTAATCTTGAAACAGCTGCCACTGACTCATGTCAAACTTAGAAGGAAAGTAGTCTCTAAAAACATTTCTTCCTTTTCCTAGGCAATACCCAGAACCTGGCCCTGGTCCTAGAGTGAGTTCCCTTTGGCAGACAGAGCTGCAGAGATCCAGATTTCCAAGGACACAAATTACTGTTATAAGAGGAAGTGATCCTACTTCATATTAGTGGGGGTTGACAGCTCAGCTCTTCTGCCTGTCACCTGAACAATGACTGGTGCCTTCAGGTGAGTTGAGTTTCTGCAGTTTGCTGCAATGAACTGATCTAATCTTGTCTTGGATGTTTCATAGTTGTACAAACCCTGCTGATCAAAGCCTGTGGAACTGGAGTCCAGCTCCTCTGAAATCCCGTCATTCTCTAGTGAGGTGTCACGGCCATCCTAGGAGGATTTCTCTTCTCTGCTAAGCAGGGAACAAATCTCCCCCACTCCCTTTAGGGTAATGAATTGGGCCCCCAAATGTGTGTCAGTGCTGCTCTGCTGGTCAGTCTGAGGGTGTGCTCTCTCCTCTCAGCTGTCAGGAGTGGTTTGATATTGGGAGATCAGAGAAGTGGAGGTTTGAACCCAAGAACTGCAATTCTTGGTTCCTTTTACAATGTGAGCATCAGAAGTTTGCACACAGTGGAGTCAGCTCAGAGTGGTGCATCAGAAATGAGGGATGTGGCATGTTTTAGGAGAGGCTGGATATAGACAGAGACTGCTGAAGAAGTGAGAGAATGGGGTTAGGACAGACATTTCCATTGTCACAAGTGCTGTGGAGACGGGGGATGGGGAAATTATACAGTTTCTTACCTTGCAGAAGCCAGAAAGTGCCACTGATGCAATGATATGAATGTGTTTGAAACAAGCTAAGAGGAGGTATTTTGTCATGCATTGCACTGTAGCAGCTCTGGAATGTTGCCAGAGGCTGTAGAGGAGACTGGAAGTGGATTTAGAAAAATAACTGACAGGTTCAGGGATGGGAGCTTCCATCAGTGACAAGAAGCCTGAGGGTCTGGACACAGCTAGAAATCCCTCAGCTACTGATTCCTGGAGTGTGTAGCAGGGAAATAAACATTCTGTAAGAAGTTTTTCTTAAGGAAGGAGAGGTAAAAAAATTGCTATTAGCCACAGAAGAGTAAAGTTTGCAGGGTCAGATAAATCTACAGTCAAACCCTGAGTATCTGTTCCTATGTTTGATGCATCCTTTGTGTTTCTGCAGCAGGTTTATAGCAGGACAAAACTTAACTAGCTACATTTATTTTCATTTGGTTTGAGCTTCTGCTAGTATTATTTAAGATAATGGCTGAGGTAGGTTATCCTGCTAGGGCTGCCAGGTGCCAGGGATGTTGGGGCAATGTCTCTCCTCTCCCTGGAGAGCTGCCCTGGAGGGGAGCACACCTGAGTCACCTCCTCACTGCTCCCTCATTCAGAGGTGCTGCCTGCCAGCTCTCCCCTTGTTTTGGTTTGGAAAGACAGGTGTCTGCCAGGGAAAGCCAGAACTTCCCTTGGAATGGAGAATGTAAACTCCCTCCCTCCAAATTATTATAATTTTGAAATTAAGGGGCTCTCAGGCAAAGATAGAATGACAGTCCTTTACTAGGAATATTAAAAATGTAGTAGTACACAAAAAGGCAAACAAACAAAAAACAGAAAGCACTGACAGGGTCAGAACATAGCCTGTTGTAGTAGAACCCTGTTGGTCAGGGTGTTGGGAGCAGCCCAATCCAGCCCTCCTGCAGTGACAGATGTGGTTCTGTTGGAGCAAGGATCCTGGAGCAGGGTGCAGTTTTCCTCTGAAGGTCCAGTGGTGCTGAGATGGGTCTGGTGTCCCTCAGGGAATGCAGTGCACACAGGCTGTGCTGGTGTTGTGAATGTCAGGTTTTCTCCAGGTGGGAATGCTGGGCTCCTCCCCCTGGGTGGAGCATCTCCCCCTGGGATGCTGGAATTGTCTGAGGCCTGCAGTGAGCCTGGCTGGCCCCTGAACAGCAGAGATCCCCTGCAGGGAGGGTGGGTCCTGGAAGGGATAAAGAACTCTGCCCCAGATGGTTTAACAGCTTCCCATGAACAGAAGGCACCCACCCCTCCAGCCCAGAGTTATGAGATAAAGAATAAACACCTCTTCAACCAGTTTCAACAGATGGGAATAGAATACATCTCACATTGCAACCCAAGAAACCCCTAAATCCCTACCCAACCAGAACAGCTCTTTATGAAACGTGTAGGAAATCAGGGAGCTGAGAGGTGAGCAGGTGGGAAAGCTCAGGGCTGGCCAATCTCTCTGAACAAATCTGTGTTCATTTGTCATCTCTGGATGTTGCAGTAATCACAAGGACAAGGAGATTTATCACCAGAGGTAATAGAATCTTCAGAAGTGCAACCAAGAATTGTTTTTAATGTACTCCCAGATTAGATAGTCAGAACTAGAATGCAGCCTGTGTCACTGCATCTTTTTGTGAAGAAAAGAATCTTAAATGCAAATGCTGCTTGTGGATCAGTTGTTACCACTCACAACTAGACTTAAGCAGATTGTTTGGATTTCTGAGAATGAAAGTTATTGTACTTCATGAAATATTCATAATTAAATGCTAGTTGTTGTTGTTGGACACAAAATAAAGATGCTTGACTCCAGCTGAAAGGGAGAAGAACATCAGAAGACTTTATTTACAATTCATCCAGCCTTTTTATAACAAGCTGCACTAAAAAGGCACATTATTGGTCCATAGGATCGACACCTCTCTCCATTGGTTAAGTAACAGAAACAACACCTGGGAGAGGGGTTGTTATGAGAAAAATATTGTTTACTTAGAAATGTTATAGAAAATAGTTATTTACAGAAATGGTCCTTGAAAGAAACTTCTCCCAGGAAATCTTGGGAAGAAAATCAGTCACTGGCAGGCTGAAAACCTTTCAGACTCAGAAATATCAGGCCCACACTAGTGATAGAAGATAGATGTTTACACACAGCAACTCTTTTACCTAAATTCCCTTACACACAGTCTGACTGAATAGGTAAAAATGTATTCTCCTCCAACCTTCAAATGCAGCACACAATTCCGTATCAGGTTTTGCCCTCTGGTCAGAGTGGGAGAAAGTTGTGCCTTTTTCCAGAAGAGCTTCTGTGGGGGAATAACTAACGAGTGAGTTCCTGTGTTCAGGGCTGTCAGTCTGTCACTAATAGTGTCTCCTCGTCTTCTGGGAGGCCTCCAAACTGCACAGATTGGGTAACTCGTGCAATAGGACCTGAATATAATGTTAAAAAAAAAAAATTCTGGGGAAAAATACTTAGATTCTGCTATTCTTGTGGCTGAAGCACACTGTGGCTACAGACACCTAAATAAAGATGGTTTTGTTTGTACCTGTCTCTATCTCCCCTGCTCAAAACTGACTAGTGTCCTCTATTGACTGCTAGTCTGCATTTTTTGTCAGTTTTGTTTCAAATTATGAACTTGCCTGAAATACATGGCTATAAATACAGCTTTTCTCTGGGTTTTTGACAGAAGATGTCACAGAAATATGAGTCCTTGCTCCCAAATTTAGTGATAGTGGCTTGTTACTAATTTCAGGGATTGGCAGGAGAGTCTGCAGGGGACTATTGTGCAAACATCCTGCAAAACCAGCGTGTTTCTATGGTTCTAAAATCAGTACAGCAATGTGCCAAATCCAAATAAACAGAAATGCACCTTGTGCCTTTGTTATGGCCACATTTGTATTTATTTCCTTGTTTTAGCTTTTTGAACATTTATATCACAATTATGCATATATAGTAATGAATGTTAATCATCAGTGTCACAGATTAAAGCCCTTCATCAGTGCTAGACAACCCTTTACACTTTGCAGCTGCAGTTTAGGGTTGTAGCTGATGGGAGAATTTGGTTTGTAATCACCACTGAAACCTGCCCACCACTTTGGGTCTTACTGCATTGTGTTTGAGCACTTCCTGAACCACATTGGAGAAGACAGTGAAATTACTCAGTAGTGAGGACATTTCCAGGCATTGAAGCACGGTTCAATCATTGTTATTTGACTCTCCATGATAATCAGAGTGCTCCTGTGTGCCATTTAAAGTCCTTTTGCCACCACCAGATGGACAAAAGCTTTTGGGGCCTGGCCTGTCATTTGCCTGTCTCGTGGCTGTGCTGCCTCTCCTGCTTGTGGCCAGGGGAACACATTGCAGCAGGTGCCATTTCATTTGAAATATCTTTTTTCCTCAGTTCTAATTTGTAGTTTCTTGTTGTTTGGCTTCCACCCCACTGCACATTTTCCCTCCCCACCTTCTGACCCTGGACAGTGCCAAGTATTCCTGTGGTTTCCTGCAAAGCTTCTGGTTCCTCCTGCTTTGTTCCCTTTAACTGGGAGCATCTTCCAGAACTCTCTGGCAGGACACCTGGAGAAAAGAGGCTGCTGCTGAGGAAGAAACAGTGCCACTGTGAAGGACAGAGAGAAGACCACAACAGGTGCAAATTTCACCCTTTCTCTGCTTTCTCCTGAGTGTAGTGAGCTGGGGAGGGGGATCAGCACAAACAGAATTTGTTCATAAATCCTTTGCACTTGTATCTAATGGAGTAGCATGGATATGTTGAAATCCATTTGAGAGAAAAAGCTTGTAGCCTCACCCTCTTTGTGAATTATTGGAAACGTGACCATTTGAAAGAGCCTCTTGAGAAACATCATTTTTGTGAGAGACTCAGGAAAGAAAGAGTCAGAGAATCCTACCCATCATATTTCAGACAACACAAACAATACATTACCAGACACCACAGCAGGAATTATATCACTTAGCTAGGATTTAGAAATGATGAGGAGCTGTGTTCTGGATCAAGTCCATTTGAGCCACAAATTCTTGTGGCAGTCAGGACAGGACTGCCATAATTTGGATGCACTGATTTCCACCTTGAGGTGCAGTATCCCAGCCCTGCAGGTCTCCTTGGAGAGGACTGGTGGGCTGCCCTGGCTGGATGCCCACCTGAGCTGCTCTCTTGCCTCTCTCCTCAACTGGACAGGGGCCAGAAAACACAGCAAAAGGCTCCTGGGTTGAGACAAGGGCAGGCAGAGATCACTCACTGAGTCCTGTCATGGGCAGAACAGGCTCAGCTTGGGGAAATGAATTTATTGCCAATCAAATCAGAGCAAGGTAATGAGAAATAAAACCAAGAAAACTCTAAAGCAGTAAGAAAGGATAATATTCTGACATCCACTTCCCTCCTAGACATCTCTATATGACAGTATTAAATGCTGAAGTGTTGCTTGAAACATTGAAGATAAAAAAATACCTTTCTAATTTGTGGGAAATTTGGTTTTTTCCTATGTCAAGAGTAAAGAATCTCCTTTTAGTTCTGAAGGTATTGACCCATAAGGGTATCAAGATCTCTTCAAGATTATTAAGATTTTAATGAATAAATAATTTCTGCATCAGTTGAAAACAGGCTCTGAAATTTAGAACAAATTACTCTCAACCATAACAGAACTCAGATGTGTCATCATTCTCCCAATTAATGGAGAGAACGTGGAGATTAAATTAAATCTTACTGAAATCTAGGCATGTTGAATATTGGGACAGTTTAGAATTACTGCTATTTTATCCCAATTATTTAAAACTGGGCATTTAACTCTGGGGAGAGAATCTCAGCTGTGAGAGGCCCTTTCCATGTGAAACTCCTCAGTGCTGAGATGTGATGATAAAAACCCTGCTGGTGCCACTGCTGCCCTGTGTCACACTGGCTCAGCAGGTGTGAGTCAGCTTGTCCCAACATTTCATTGCCGTGTTTCCCAGCAATGACTTGTTTCTGGAAGCAGCAGGAGGGAAGCCTTTCCAGTGGGAAGGGAGGAAAGGAGTTTTTCCTTCCATTCCTTCCCTGTTCCAGGGGAACGATCCCTTTGCTGCTCACCCAAAGGCTCAGCACTCTCAATATGGGCTGTCTGAATGTTTCCATGAGAAACCCTTACACGTTTCTGCCAGGACAGAGGCTTCACTCCTGACAGGTGCCAGGAGATCCCAGCTGGTCAGAACTTCCCACTGAGCATGGCCTTTGTCATTGTAATGAACCTCACTTTTGTCTTTGGCACAACTTGGGTCACTCACAGCTCTGACTATTGCAGCTGATACTCCTAAAGAGAGTTAAACCAGGATCTTCTGTGATGATGAAGAGATTACTCCTTTCCAAGAAAAGCTGCTGAGCTAATATCCCAGAGGGACTATTGAGTGGGACACTGTTGATGAGTGGATTTGGGGTTTATTCCTTTCTTTTTAAGCATAGATGAAATTCCTCTAATTGTCTCTTCCACCACACCCCCATTTGACTAAGTTTGGTTTTGTGTTCTGCTCTTTGATGATCCTATTACCAAATTTTGACTGTTGTATTTATTTGTTGATATTTTTATGGAATTGCTCTATTTATCATTGTGCTCTGCCTATGGATTTGTCTATTAAAGCCCATCAGCACTATTTTATACAATCTCCTTCTGACAAAACTCAGCCCTTTGCAGGTGGGAACATGCTTTAAAGTCTTATTTTTTTTTTTTGTGTGTGTGTATGTATGTAGAGGTAATTCAGCAGTTTGCTGTGAGATTCAAGGAGAGGCTGCACAGAAGATGAGGTCTCTAACCCTTCCCATGATGTTCTGTGCAACACAAAACTGCCAGAGCAGAGTGAGCAAGCACCAAGCCACCATCTAAGCCACGGTGTCTGGTGTATTTTCTGTATTTTCAGAGCCAGGGAGGTGGCAGTGCCCTCTCCATCAAAGCAGTACCCCTGTCACACAGGGTACAGCCCCCTGTCATCCTCCTGAACCTGTGGCACCACACTTTTGTCAGAAGGCTTGGCCTCTGGACACCTTCACCAGTGTTTTTTTCATGCATCCAAAGACATAGATGTATTTCAAAGTGTTTAGGCAGCTGATTTTCAGGAGAAACTTCAGAGGAGAAAATAATGCAAAATAATAGAGCTCAATTGCTCCCTACTGTCAACCTTTTATTCCTCATTTGCTCAGGGCAATGATTGCAAGAGTTCCCTTCTTCATGGGGAGAATTAGCCCGTTTGGGGAGATTAGGAACATTGTATTGGAATGTATCCCTGAAGACAGTAACAACCTAACAAGCTACAAACTGAAATAATGGGAAAGCCTTCTATTACTGTTTGGAGTGGAGACAGTTTCACTGCCTGTCATATTTTCATAAAATTAGTTTTTTCAGCCATCTAAAAAAAAGAGAAAAGTGTATCCCAAAGTATACATGGATTTGGGTCATGGATGGAAAATCACAAATGGCACACTGTGGGAACATTTTATAAAATTCATATTCCCTGATGCACTCTGAGGGTGGGTGAGAGTGAAATGACATTTCCACTGCATTGTCTTTTCTAAGATAATTATTCAACATGCTTTCCCAGGAGAACATCCAGCCCATTAGTAGCCAGGCACTGAGAAGCTGTTACAATAATAGGTGTACTTCCAGGAACTGATCCCAAAGCAGCCCCAGTCCTGCTCAGTAAATGTACTTCCAATAAAATAGGTCTATTAGGTCTATTTCCAAAAATCAATCCTGCTCCTCAGGAGGATTACACACTAATGAATAACACAGCAGAAAGGAAAATCTGTTTTGATATTGTATGTGGCATTGCAATTCACTAACCTGGGTCCTAATTTTGGACCTCATCTGTTTATTGCTGCTCTGATGCTCACTGCAGAGGGTTTTGGTTGGATCTTTTGTTTGGGTTTTTTTGTTTGTTTGTTTGGCCCTGTTTTGTATTGGGAATAGTGTATCTAAAGGGGGCTTAGAGTTATTCCCTCTGCTCAGAGAAGATTTGTGAATGTCAGTGTGTGAAATTTGGCCAGCACACTTCTCAGCTGAGGAATGAAGTTGAAAGAGGGGCAGAGCACACCCCAGAGTGTTCAGTCCCAGGGAGCAGCTGTAGGGGAGGTGAGACTTTGTGCACTGCATTTCTTTCTCTTTCTGAGCCCTGCTTTATTTATCCAAAACAGTTTCCTGTGATTCCTTTCTCTTATGTGATTTGCCTTGCTACTTTGGATTACTGGGCACCTATATTTAAATTCATCAGGGAATACTTTGAATGTACTTTGCAAAGTGCCATCTTTCCAAAGGACCTGCACCAATTAATCATTGCCTCAAAGACCATTCATATAGATTAAATGCTAACACTAATGAGTTTTGATATAAGTATTTGTCAGAGAATGCCTGCCAAGGCCCTAAAATTGCCAATTTCTCTGCTTTTATCAATTAGAACAGATGACTGTTTTCAGCATTAAATGCAGTATAGGAATAAGCAGTTGCTTTTTCCATCTAGAAAAGCAAACTAATTTCAAATTTCCCTCTGCTTACAGTGATGGCTAAGACATCATGGGGAGGATTCAGTGCAGTTTCTTTCATACCAGCCTGCCAGACTGTATCCTCAGAACACTGGTAATAAATTGTCCAGAGAATTCTGGATGAGATAATGTGAGAGACTTCTAAATGTCACATGTGGATCTTTCAGCCAGGAGGAATGAGGAAAACAGAATGATACAAATCTGATATCCTAACATGAGCTTGTTCTGTGTCTCCAGTGCCTTTAGACCACCCTGGGGATCTGTTATTTCATGGATGCCTGGCATAGCCACTGGAAATTCTTATATCTGAGTATAACCCTGATATTTGGAGTCTGAAAACAAGACTTAGGTCTGCCTTCCCCCAAGGTCATGCCACGGGTGCAGAAGTTTCATAAAGCAGCTAGGCTGGACATAGGCATTGCACATAAAATACTGAAAAAAACCTTAGTCCTGGCTTTCAGAGATTGCAAAATGAGGAGATGGATGCCAGTATTGTGAGATGGGAGTTTTCTTCTTAAATCTCTGCTGGTTTGAACTGCTGCTGCAGGAGGTTTATTTTCTGTGGAAACCATACAATTCCCTGCTCAGGAGGCTTTAGGAGCTCTACACTAATTTCTTTTAGATCTTGGATTCTTACTTAATTTTGGTATGGTGAATTTTCCTGACTGCCCTGTGTGTGTGGCATTAGATGTCACAGTGACCTTTCTGAAGTGTAAAACTTGCTCAACATTCTCTGGATTCACTGGCAGTCCTTGGTGGATATTAATGTTGTATGGAGATCATCTGAAATAGCTAATTGAATGTACTTTATTTAAAAAATCCTCAGTTCCAAACGTAGTTGCATTTGCTCAGTCAAACATCTATGTTTTAAGTATTCCCTTGACATAAGTCTTTCTGATGTACATTTCATGGCTGTTATGTTATTCATGTCATGTATTAATGCTGTAAATGCTGGGCAGTTCTTCTCTCTTCAGGTCTTCAGGAACCCAAATAGGTGTCTGAAAGGTTATAGACATGTTTTTCCTGAAAGCTTCTAAAACTCTGTCTATTTTGTCCATGTTATGCTTAAAATTTGAAGTCATCAACGAATCATGCACTGCTTGAAAGCAGTGACAGTTCCATTCACACAGTGCAGCCCTGGATTGCTCTTTCCATGGACCTTTCCTTTTACCACACCACCTTTGGCCCTCAGTGCTCATCGCTTTGGAGATGATTTCCTTTGATGGCCACTGCTGTAGACATCCTCTGAATTGTGTTAGAGCATCAGTCCATTCCAATGCCCAGTGCTAATGCTGCTGTAATTGCAGTGCTCTCATAGTAGATGTGATTAGATGCAGTCACAACAGAAGGAAAGGTGTGACTGCTTGCTTGAGGCAGGAACTGTTCTCCCTAAGTCCAGGAAAAGGCATTGGAAAACCACTGATGCTGATGTCAGCTATTTATCTTCCATGTGGCAACCTTGGCCTCCTGCTTTGGCAGGAGATGTCAGATTTTAATCCCATGGTTTTGTTTTGCAGTGTCCTTTCAGCCTTTTCCTAGGCTGTCTTTCAGTATAGCTGGGGAAGGGAAATTCCCAAAGTCTGCCTGTTTGACAGGACAGAAGTTGAGCTGGGAGTCAAGGTGCAAACATTAACTGCAGTCACCATTATACTTTTATTTAGTATATCTACTAAATAATGTTGGATGACAACAGCATTTTTTTAGTGTAGACAAACAGGGGTAACTGGAGATTTTTATTAGATCTGTGTTGCTGTGATCAGAGAAGAATGTTTTTTAAACCATTTTCCATTAATTTCCTAGTTAACCATCCAATTTATTAATCTTTTCCTGTTCATCTACGGACTTGATTTTCAGTATATTTTAGAGCAAATTTTTATAAAGAGCCAAGTGTAGGTGTATAGGCAGAATCATGGCTTTTCCTAAAATTGAAGTGTGGAGTTAAGACAGACAAAACTGTTCACCCTCCTCACAAGTTGCTCTCTGGCTGTTAAGCAGTGGCCATATAAAGGATTTTCTCCATGTAGACTCAGAAGGAACAGAAATAGGAAGGAAAGGCCACACAAACTAAAACATGTGGACAATGTAGCCTCCCAATCAGGCACCAGCAGGGCAGCCTGCTTTCAAATTCAGTTTGACAGAGTAAATTGAGCAATTTTTCTGCTTCAAGCTGTTTTCCTGGCACTCAGAAGAATTGGCTGGTCATTTCCAGGTTACTGTTTCCAGGGAATACAAAAGCAAACCGATCTCCAGGACTTCTACTTCAGTACCAGAGCAGAGCACCAAAATAGGCTGAGGTTGTTTTCTGTAGATAGGAATGATGGGAGCAGGCCTGAATCCTGGAGCAGCAATAGAGAATACAGAAATACAAAACTTTTATTGCCAAAGCTCAGGGAACATGGCTCAGGGGAGTTTTCTTTTGCAACTTGTGGTCTGGATGTCCCAAAGGCTTCTGTTGTGTGCTCACTCTTTATCTTGCTGTCCTGTAACCCTTGTGTTTTGCAACTAAATGTAATTATCTGACCTCTTAATGTTTTGCTCTTCTGAACTACTGGCTGCTTTTAAAGGAACTTGGTAGAAGAGTTAATTGGATTTGTGAATGAGAATAATTCATAAATCTAAATGAGAAAATGCAATCTATGAGAAGAGAACAAATGAACTTGTCATGTTTAAAGACTAAGGGGTAGCTTAAAAGAAACTTGAATAAGGTTGTTTAAAGAAGAAAAAAAGAATAAATTGTTCACAGTGTTAATTGGATATGGAGTGAAGTTAAAGGAACTGGCAGCTAAAGGCTTGTTCATGGTTAAGCAGTGATTCATAATGTGGGCTCAGGATCAGCAGGTGTTCCTGAGGACAGGTTAGCTGTGCTGCTCAGGGCTGCTGGGACATGCCTCAACCTCTGCTGCAGAACCACAGGCAGGATATGATGCTCCTTCAACTCAATTTTCTCATTTCCTGCTGTGCTTGACCTTCAATTTGAAAGTCATGAATGGCTTTAATATTCTGGCATGCAAATAGAGAGGAAAATGTATGGAAAAGGAATGGATATGTGCTCTGAAGAGGTGGAGAATTTCTAGAGCCACAAATATTTAAGGAAAGCAGTTAGGAGAAGCAGGGAAAAAATATTGTTGGTGGAGTTTTTCCACTCTAGGAAGCTGGGACAAAACCACTTTGTCTAAGATAAACTTCAGTGAACTGGACATTCTCATGCACTCTACTTTTTATTTATTTTACTGTTCTTTCTAGTAATTGTATTTAAACACATATAAACATTGGAAATTGCTGTCTGTGAGTAACCTATTCCAGTCACTCATTAAAGACTGTTGGGCTGCAGTGAATGCTTATTTTAATATATAAGTAGGGAAGTTTAGTACTTTAGTAATATAAGTAGTAGTAGTATTTAGTAATGGATTTTTCAATATAGGGAAAGCAGTGATGTGTTAAAAGCCCAAGGCTCATTACAGGCAAAAACTGAGCCTGAGCTGTGGGAGGACTCACTGCTCCCTCAACAGTGTAGAGATCAACTCTTATCCACCAAGAGTTTATCTTCTTGAGGGGCTGTGCAGCTGGCTTGGGAGCTCATCTACAAAAACTATCATTATGTGGAGAGAGAGATGGAGGCAGAAACCTCCCCTAGGCCTGAAACTGGAGCACTGCACCAGTAAGGTGAAAATTGTTTACTCCTATGAGTGCTGTGCAGAGCTTAAAATTCAGGCAGTTTGTTCTAAGCACACAAGAGCCTCCCCAGAAAGAAGTGATGCACCTGAGCAGTCCTCAGCGTGTTCTCTGCACTGCTGCCTTTCTCTAAGAAGAGAAAGAAGCAAACAAAAACCTGTAGCTTTGCAGTGAGGAAACTAACATTTAAATATTAGACCTCTTTCCCTTCCCCCTATGTGTACACACATGCATTCTTTCATCTATGTGCTCTTTAAAGGAGTCATTTCTTTTAGCCCCTGGAGTTTGCTGCAGCAATATTTCTTTCTTTTCTGCTCCTTGAAGTGTGCATGCATGGAAGAAAGCAGGTCAATAGCCAGAAACTATAAAATTCACACCTGAATGGCTATTCAATTGCACTGTTAGGAAGTCTTTGGGGGAGAAAAATTGTTCCTGCTGACTCTGATTCTGTTCTTGTTAGTAATTCAGCAACTTCAGTTTTATCTCTTGATATTGCCTGAATGAACATTATACTTCACTTTTCTTCAAACTCTATAAATGATGAACTGCAATACAATAAAGTCTGGCTGTGCCAAAAGAAAAATTAGCACTCGTTTTTTGGTTTTTTTTTTTGTGCATAGTCTAATAACATCAGTTACTAAGCTGAACAGCTGTCAAATGCACCCTGAGTCTTTCAAACTACAAAAGTCCTTAATGGTCTGTGAAAATGCTTTTAAAGAAAAAGGGTTCTTATATTTTTAAGCTTTAACATCCCTGGGGATTCCACAGAAAACATGGGGTGAAAACAATTTTCCTATTTCTTCTGAGATTTTTCTGACTAAATGATTTTTCTGGACACCTTTACTTCAGCACTTGGCCAGGTAGAGGGGAAATACTTCTTAGTACTTCTGTGCTAGCATTTGGGCCATAAGAGAATCTACAAAAAACAAAGGCTCACTGTCACTGTTCTCCAGGCTCCAACCTTTAGCTGGATTTAAATTTGCTTTGGAGTAAGGATATATTGCATATATTCCAGCTGTAGCTTAAAGGATTTTTTTTGCTTGGGAAACTTCTGCTCCATTTCTGTGAGCACTTGCCCACATGTTTCTTTTTAATGGAAGCTCGTCTGCTGACATGGACTGGAGCTGGTAAGATGGAGATATGTGTGCAAGATTTGTTTCTGTATGGGTGAGTGGCTTCTGAAAACTTGTTGGATGCATTTCAGAAGGCTGTATAATAAATCTTGTTTTAACTGTACCATTATTTTTGTAATTTCAATAAGTAACTGGGTTCTTGGAGAATAAAAAGGTAATAAAATGTGAGAAAGCATTTTGAACAGTTTTCATAGTTTAGCAAATTACCAACTATTTATGAAGTGCCAATGCAGCCAAAATTACTTTATTCTCTTATTATATGACTTTTAATTAACGTAATCAATAAAATTCATATCCCAAACAACTGATCTTGGGATGAAAGACAGTTAAATGAATGCCAGAGTAATCTGGGACCGTTTTTCATGTAGAGCATCTATTCCAATTTATGTCTGAGAGGTCTGGATCTAGCAGAGATCTCTCCTAGTGGATCTACCGGGGCTCAGACCTGCTCCCTCAAAGGCAGGATCCACTTTCCAGGAGAGGGCTCCCCTTGGGACCTGATCCCTCACCTTTCTTACAGGGATGACCAGGGTGTGACCTGGGCTGCTCAGTTACTTCAAGCTCTGCATCTCTGCTATGTATTTACTCTTCCTGGGGACAGAAATTAAGTACCAGTCTAGGGAAAAAAAAATGCCTCTGCTTGTTTCCATTCTGACTTTGAAAGAGCTGTTTTTCTGAGTGTAGAGGTCTTTGACTCATGCACCCTGTACCAACCCTCATGGCTGGCTTGGGCAGCCTCTCACCTTTCTCTGAAGTTTCCATTTCTTTCTGATTGCTGTCCTTTCTTCTGTCTCCATGTCTTTCCAAAATGTGTTACACCCTATCCTTCTTCTGCTTCATTTTATGAGTACAGATACAACTGAACTCAGACTGGCTATGAAGAAATATCAGGTACCAAAGTCTCAAGGATTGCAAGTTTTCATTTTAGTTTCCATCCAAAAGTCTTTGGAAGAATTTTGGATGTTGGGTTTTGCTAAGTGCTTAAAACAGAACCAGTCTAAAAGGGAATCTACAAGAAGGTGGTTACACTGCCTGGAAGAATATCCTATCTCAAAACTACTGGAGGCTCAGATGTCCTCAAAGCGGGGCTGCAATGACTCAAAGGATGTGGATGCTCTCAGCAGTCAGAGGTGGGAGATACAGCTCCAGCAGAGCAGAAATTCCCTCTGACAGGGCTTTTGGAGCTACTTGCCATGGCAAACAAACACTTGTCTGCCTAAGAGGAAGGGCAAGCAGGAATTCATGCTCCAAGCATATTTTGCCTTCTGGTACCTCTACAGCTCTTCCTACACAAATCTTTTGGCAAAGCCACAAACCTAGCTGGATGCAAAATTTATAGCAATCATTATTCTCTTTCATGTGTTTGTGATGAGTGATTTTATGGCATGGAGTTTCATAGTAGGATATGTTCTTCTAATTGACCTTTTCAGCTGTCTCAGATTGCAAAATCTGGTAGTGAGCTGAACAATGTTTCTGAAATAAATACCAGCAGAGAGGAGAGGAAACCATGCTAGTGACAAACTGGACAGGGAGCCTGCTTTACCTTGTGTACATCTCCAAACACTTCTCACAGCCTCTCCAGTAAAGAAACAACTTCATGTCCCACAGCCTGGAGAAAAGGACACAGACTGCAGGAGACAATTCAAACCCTGGTATTGGAGGCAGTAAAGAAATTGCAATACAAGTTCAATGTTTACCAACTTGCCATTAAAAACTGTCCTAAGGGAAGCTCCAGCAATGACAAAGCACCAGCAGGCCCATCTGAGATGTGGCTGTGCATGTAGATAAGTTTGTTTTTTTTTCCTTATAGCTTCAGCAATCACACTGCTTTTGTGATGAGTCTGATGATGTTTTCATCATAAGTCTCTGGCTTCAAGGATTTATGTAGTGTCCTGGAAAGGTTTGTCTGAAAAAAACCTCATTTGTAAGAAATGTATGTATGTGCTTAAGTTTCTAAAATCAATGATGGGTTTTGCAAGTCCGTGGGATGCAAAAAAAAAAAGAATATCAGCTTTTCATATAGTATTTTTATTTGTGCCAAGCACCTCTACACTTTAGAAATGTTTATGCTAAAGACCCATATACCTGGGCATCTGGTGCAGATGTTGAAAAGCACAATCTTATTTAAGAAGTTTCTCTTATTATTTTAGCACTCTCTTCCCAAGTGCAAGTACCCCAGAGATCTCTGTCCTCAAAGACACATCCACATTTGTTCCTTGCTATTAAAGTTTTCTTTCCTTTGATGTATCTTTCAACTTCATTCTACGTGTTTACAGTGCAACCATTGGCATAGTAAATAAAAATGAAATTATTCAATCATTATGGAAAGAAATGTGACATAATAACATTATTTTGCTCAGGTGTATAGCACATATTTTACAAAAGTGCTTAAATCCTGTAGAAACTTCAGTGTACAGTTAAGTGTGGGCTGCTTGGGTGGTGAGATCTTGGTGCATCTGCTTGGGGAAGAAGCAGCAAGGCTACAGCTTTTCAGACCTGAAAACATTTTTTCTGGGAAATGCAGTAAATGCAACTTAAGAAATGTAGTGAGAGCTCTGTGAGGGAATTTTTGGAGTGTGAACTTAACTACTTTGGACTGGTTGTCATGTCCTACACACTTAAATGTGAAACAATCTGCTGTTTCAACCCCTGTGGTGTCAGAAATTGGGCAAAGCTTTTCTTCACATCAGCTGAGCAGCAGAGCTGGTGCTGATGTGGGTATCACTGCACCAACCTGTCACTGTTACCTGCAGATCTGAATTGGCTGCAGTTTTAGGAGTTTTAACTGAATTCTAAAAACTTCAAGAAACATTACATAAAAATTGGATTCTTGATTTTGACATAGTAACAGAGATGCTAAAGAAGACATTGAGCAGTGATAATACATAAGGTCATTTCTAATTCACCAAAATTCCTGCATATTATCCTCTAGTCACCATTTTTGAATTGAACTTGATTAATTTATGTCTGTTCTTTAGGTCAAACCCCTGTTGCTGAGAAAATATTTCTATTAATTTTGAACAGTTTTGTAGCAGACCCCTACAAATGTTTGGGTTTGAAATAATAATAATAATAATAATAATAATAATAATAATAATAATAATCTTCATGCATACTTTAGTCTTATTTGGGTCATTCCAATAAATACACTGAGCTCTGTATTCTAGACCTGGGAACAGAAAAGTGTCTTCAAGAGAACTCTGTAACATAAATTTATTCTCTTTGTTTTGAACAGAAAAGATAAATGAAGAGGCTAATTTAAAGAGCCTGATTTGAAAAAATAAGGTGGATAAAGAAAGGAAACCTAGCAGAAATTCATGACTCAAGCCCATGACTGCAGTTAAGGAAACATCCTTTTATTTATGCTCTGTTTGGATCTTGGTGCTGTTACATACCTGTGCTTCATGTGCATTAAATAGCACTTCCCACTCTGGGTGAATTTAGATCTGTCGCTCATTTAGGAAAGCACTGATGGATTTGATGGCTGAAAAATTTTGGTAGAAATAAAAACAAATTTGAATAGATTGGTTTTTAAAAGCCATATCTAGAAAATACAAGCTCAGTTTAGTTCCATGTGTCCCTGTAGAAAACTATCATATTGCTACCAGGATGATAAATAGCCCTAATGTCTCTTACACAGCTGGGGGAAAAAATTCTCCAAGTTAATATCATAAATAAAATTACAGAGATTCCTTTGGTGCCCAATTTAATTGTGTTCTAATTATTACCCAACATATGCGACTACACGTGATACAGCTTTTAAGCTGAGATATTTATGAACCATGTGTTCTCTCTGCAAAATTAATTTAGGATTTTCAGTGGTTGTTGTTCCTGCCTATATAGAAATTCTGAAATGCTTTCTTAGGTGAGGATGATCTTTAAGTGTAAGATAGCTGATAAGGCAGGAGGTGCCTACAGGAGAGCTGCAGAGGCACTGCAAGGGGATGCACTGACAGGACAAGGCAGAATGGCTTTAAATAAAGTTCAGATTAAATATTGGGAAGACATTCCTCCCTGTGAGGGTGGGGAGGCCCTGGCACAGGTTGCCCACAGAAGTTGTGGCTGCCCCATCCCTGGAAGTGTCCAAGGCCAAGCTGGACAGGGCTTGGAGCACCCTGGAATGGTGGAATGTGTCCCTGCCCATGGCAGGGGCTGGAACAGGGTGAGATTTGAGGTTCCCTGTAACCCAAACAATTCAGGGATGTTGGTGATGGTGTGTGCTTGCATTTCATAGAGCCAAGGTTGATGGGATGGCCTTCCTTATTCCTACTGTTCCATGAGAGCAAAAGCACTTCAGAACTGTACTTAAAAAAAAAGAGTTTAAATTTAGCATGTCTAGGTTTGTTATATCTTAATTGGAGCCCAGATTTCCAAATGGTCTGCGTGTTTGCTGGCACCAATTTAGCTCTGCTAGACAATGAATGTCTGAGGGCTTTTTAAACCTGCAGCAGTGCTGGAAATACTGAGCTGCTTCACCCATAATAGTGGGACCATTTTTAGTACACGAGCAGCAGACACCAATTTTTTTACAAGGCAGCAACAAGCTTGACATTCTGTTAACACATTCTTTTCAATCTTGTGTTAGACTGAGCCTTAAATGTAATAGTTGATGAGTGTTCTTTTTCCAGCTGCATGCAATGCTTGAGACTGCAAGCAGAGTTAGAGCTTCACTCCTTCCACTGGCCTTTTTCTCACCTGCTGTGTGTCAGAGGAATATCTCTGCTCTAAGTTATTCATCACACTCTCTTTTCCTCACTAAAGAAATTATTAAAACCATGGGGATTTTGTTAGTATGATCCAACAATGGCCAGGGCTGGAACTTTGTCCAGATCACCCAGACCCAGTGGCTGAACAGCTGCAACCCAGACCAGTACACATCAGAGCCTCCCAAATACTGAAAAATGCAGAACAAAGAAATATCCTTGAAGAACAGGAAATTGTGCAAGTTGCCATCACCACCAGGCTTTTATCAACTGAGATGGTTCATTTTTTCTAAAATGTGTGTGTAAACTAAGAGAAAATGGAATGCCATGAGGCTGTATTTACTCCTCCTGCTTTGCAGATCCAAAGGTGATGCACATTTATTACACCTGGAGTTCTTAGCAGTCTTGCAAAGCTGTGGTGTTAGCATTGTCTCAGAAAGGAAGGTTTATGTGTGATACTAAATCTGCAAGTGTCAAACTCGATTGTAGTAAGTAAATGACATCATATAAATAATTCAGTGGCTGCCAGAGTTCATAGAATTAAAACACATTTTATATCGACTCTTAAACTATCTCGTCAGTACTGACATCACAGACTCAAAAGCAGTGTATCAGAGATAACAGTCCTTGAACTTGCAGGACAAATTGAATTACTCAGAACAACTGCAAATGCAAATGTTGTTCTTTCAGGAAAGAATCCAATGACTACATTGTCAGCGCTGAATTTTTTACATCATCTTTCTCTTTTAACCTGAAGTGTCTGAGTCACTGATTTAAGAAAAATAATTGCATTACATTTTATTATTAAATAATGAGAAAGTAATAGAAAAAATCATGATTATCTTATACTTATTTAAATGGTCTCAATGATGTAATATTTTTCAAGAAAAGAGTAAGAATCATCTTAAATATAAATAAGTCAGAAAATGAGTGTTTCACTCTTTTATACTTTTAGGCAGTACATTTATTCCCTTCCTAATACTAGTCTTAAGTACTGTGTTAAACTCTCTTACTTTAAGATTTATATACTATGTAATCAGCAAAAATCGAGTTTATGGTTGTCTAATGATGGGTTAAAAGACAGAATCTCATGCTCCTCATTCATCAAATACCTGCATCTGTGAAGTATGTGTGACTCTTTTCTCATTTGCTGCCCTTAGGAGTGTGAGGGTTCACTGTCCCTGGCAGTGATGTCTTGGGGTGGCTGCCTAGAACAGAAGCTGGACAAAGTTAAGAGAATAAAGTGGGTGTTTATTAAAGGCCTTCCATAGATACACCTTGGGCAGTCAGAGCCTCCCAGAGGCTACACCCAAGGTGGATGATGGTCACGAGTTTTTCAGACAATTATAAGTTTGGTCCATTTGCATATCAGGGGTTAATGCTCCAATTAGAGCTCCAGGTAATGAAGTAATCTACCCCCAGTCTGCTCCCCCCAATTCACTTTTGTTTATACTTTTTGGGGCCTGAGGCTGTAGGGTGTCTTTGGATCTCAGACCTAGAGGAATTGTTGTGTCTGACCAAAGTGTGAAGAGAGTAACTAACACTTTTTATCCACTTTAGAGTTATGCACTAATGCAGTATAGGATTTGAAAAATATAAAAGCTGAAATCCCAAGGCATCAGCCAGAGCAGGTTCTGTGGCACACCCTCTTTGGAGCAGGGGAGGGATGGAATGCTGGTGTGGGAGAGCAGGGCAGACCACAGTTGCTGCTGTAGAAATGGTGCCCAAAACTCCTGTCTGGGCAGAGTCCCACAGCACCACAGTCAGAACTGCCTGTCACCATTCAGTAAGAAGCACAGGGCAGAAAAAGGAAAGTTCCAAGTCACAAGAAAAGGAGCAGCATGCCATTTGCACAGACAAACGCTGAAATAAGTGACTTGCAGTGCCTGGCAGCAGTCATCAAAATGACAATTTGAATGCAAAACATGAAATAAAAATTACTAGAGTTGGGTTCTGTCTGCTGCTCAACTGGTAGTTTGTGGCTGTTCTCATTGATTTTAGTGGGCTTATTTGCAATAGAAGGGGAAAAAATTGTAACCTTGCATCACTTCCATCTCTGCATTTTGGCTGTTCTGCATCTCCTGGAGACACCCACAGTACTTGCCCCTCTAAGACATGGCCAGAGCTGCTGGAACAGTGTCCTGGGGAAAGCAGGCTGTGTCCCTAAGGAGCTGGGGAGACTGCACTGGGCCCTGAGCAACCTGCAGTGGTGGAAGGTGGCCCTGCCCATGAGAGGGGATTGGAACAAGATGGTTTTTAAGGTCTCTTCCAACCCAAACCGTTCTGGGATTTTTGGGGCAAGCACCTTCTGTGCCTGGGGTTGGGAAGAGCGATGGATTAGAATGTAAATAGTGATTTTTTTACATCCGTGTTTAAGGTCCTGGTTTGCTCCCAGGTTGGAACAATATTGCATTGTCATTTCTCTGGGGTTCTGCAGCAAAGAAATAGCTGAATGCAAAGCCCTTAAACTTTCCAAGCATTTTGGAAAGATGCCAAAAGGGTGCAAAGAAGGTGAATCAAAATTTCATGCATACACCAGAGAATAGTTAAACTGAGAAATAAAGGCACTTTTTGTTATGATTAAAAATTAAAAAGGTAAAAATGGGTTCAGACATCCTTGATATCGACAGGAAATAGTGCTTGCTAAAAGACACACCAACAGGGTTGTTTTTTTCCCCAAGTAAGCGAGCTGAGCCAGATCATGTTCTCTGCACAGGGGACAATAAAGCACAGGAGATGAAAGCCCTGGAATCAAATATTATTGTACTCTGCCATTGAGGCCATTGTTTGATTCAAACACATGAAATGAACTTCTGTCTTCTGTGCATGTAAACAGCAGATTGGATGTTAACAGGAAAGTAATGGAGTAGTTGGGAAAACCTGATTGGAGCTGTGCTATTTTCTTCTGTTTGCTTTTTGAAAAAGCCCTGATAATTTTACAGGCTATTGAATTGCTGGATAGATAGATACTTTAAGTGTGCTACAATTCTGTATTTAAGGTTTTCCTCCAGGGTGAATGAGGTTGGAGAAAAGAAGAAATATTTCACCAGTCATCCAGTCTTTCTTTTTTTTTTTTTTTTCCCTTAGAATGATTTAAATTTGTCCTCTCCAGACAGGTCAAGCCTTCAATGGATACAAAATGACAAAGTTCTGTTGAAGCCAGGAGGTTCTACAGTTTTACAGCTGTTGAGGATTTCTATGAAGAAATACCCAGTGAACAAAGACAGTGGAACCAGACAGTTGTCGTGACACTGAATTGGAAACGTGAGCATCAAACATCATTGGTTTGAAAGGCCTTGAATGTTGTAAAGAAAACATTGATTAGGGGATGGAATGTAGCCTCCCAGGACAGACAAGATGCTGGCTCTAGGAGGGCTGAGCAGAGCTCTGGGTATAAAGAAACTGATGTCTTGGGGAGGCTCCCTAGAACAGAGGCTGGACAAAGTTAAGAGAATAAAGTGGGTATTTATTAAAGGCCTTCCATAGATACACCTTGGGCAGTCAGAGCCTCCCAGAGACTGCACCCAAGGTGGATGATGGTCACGAGTTTTTCAGACAATTATAAGTTTGGTCCATTTACATATTGGGGTTAATTCTCCAGTTACAACTTCAGGTAATGAAGTCGTTTACCCTCAGTTTGCTCCCCCCAACTCACTTTTGTTTTACATTTCTGAGGACTGAGGTTGTGAGGGGTCCTTGATGCCCAGGCCTGGAGAGGAATTGTTTTGTCTGCCCAAAATGTGAAGACAGTAGCTAACATTCTATATGGAGTTTGGAGTTATGCACTAATGCAGTTCAGGATTTGAAAAATATAAAGGCTAAAATCCTAAAACATCAGAACCGAGAGCTGGCGATGGAAGGCGCGGCTGGGAGTCACAGGGCGCCTTTGCCTCTTGGGGCAGGGAAGTGAAAGCTGCAGTATCAGACACTGCCATGTCAGAGCAGTGTTCTGGGCCTAGGAAAAGGCTTCTTGGGTGTGTCTCTCCTTTCCTCTGTTGTTAAAACAACCTTTTGTGCAATAGAGCAAAGCAGAAATATGAAGGCAGATTTGCCACTTTCTGAGAGTCTGGCCTGGTGTTACATAATGAATTCCTGGCAAGTGCTGATGTGGTTTCAGCTCCAGTGGCATCAGCAGGACTGAGGACTAGAGTCCAGTGAAAGAGAGAAATCAAATGGGCTGAAAACATACCCATTCATAGTGGTTTACTCATTTGCCATGTGTTAGAAATGAGGCTGTTATTAGGGATATAACAGGATTTTATATCTTGTGCTGATGGGGCCTGGAAGTTTCACCCTTAGGCTGCCATGTGCTTGGGAAGGCACAATAGCCCCTCTGTAGCACAGATTCTGGACTGTTAGGGATGTTTTTTCCCTAATGGGAAGTTTTTTACTCTCTGTGCAGTGTGGTCAGCAGTACCTCAGCCTTGCACAAAGTGAAATGTTTTATGGCAGAAGCACCTGGGGGGAAATTTATCATTCTGGCAAGGATCCAGGACAAGACAATATGAAAATGGTAAATAAGATTTTCAAGAAGTGAAAACAATGTGTTCACAAAGAAGATTTGCATACAATGTCTTTACAGTAAGGAAAACTTCTTATGCAATTGGGCAATACTTTGAGAGAAGGTGAAGTTGCATTTTTATTTTTTTTTTTTTTTGCCATCTCAAGACCCATATGCTCACAATTTAACATTTAATGCAGCAAGGTAGGAGTGTGGACTGTGAAAAATGAGCATGTGAAAACATAACAGGAGAATCCCAGTACTGTCACTGTTTCCAGTTTGGTTGAACTGTGGAGCTTTGTCTTGGCTATGTGGTCACAGTTGAACAACACTTTACACTTTGAAGCAGGAATGAACCATCTCTGTCCTATGCACAGCTATTCTGTGCCTGTATCTCCTGGGCCAAGACTTACTGGCTTTAGGAAGTGTGCAATATAAGTTTGGTTTTCCAGCCATCAGTGTTAGTAAATTCCACAGTAAACTGCAGAGAATGATAGTACAAAAGGCATCAGGAAACATAACAGTGGAGTCACAGTTGCATCAGCAAAGTCTTCCTGGAGACAGAGATTTCAGAGGAATGGCAACGAGGCATTTCAGCCTAGCATTCATTGCCAAGGTTCCCCTGGGACACTGAAGAATGACACCCTGACAGGTTGCTGCCTATCACTTCTTAAATCAGAATCACTATTTCCATGGCAACAGCAAGTGTATAATGTACCCCAGGCCTTTAGGGCACTTTGGCATATCTGATGGTTAAGTAATGTTGTGTCTAGTCACAACTAAATTTCACTTAGCAGATAAAAGGCAAGAGGTAATTTATGGTGCCGGGTTTTGATCCTTTGATAATGAGTGACCTTTCCAAGCTGTGGCTGTGCAGTGACTCAGGGAGTATCTTGATGCCAGGGTGCCTTGTGCTGCTTTGAAGTTTACAGTAAGCTCTGATGAAATCCTCAGATTTGTTCTGGCAACCCTTGGCTCCACTCATAGGGGGGTAGAGTGCCCTTTATGGGGGAGGCAGCATGAACTTCCCTAAGAACTTAATTACGTTTTCTTCCCCATAACTAGCTGCTTTTGTCCTTGCAAAGATTTCTTTCTGTGGCCTTCACTTACTCAATAAAACAGTCTGACATGGTAGACTTTTTCTATAATATCTTTGTGCTTTGCATTTTTTGTGATTTCTGCCAGGATCCTTTGGAATGACAGTGAGTCTGCTTTGCCAAAGGCAGATGAGAAACTTAGACTCATCTTACTGATAGTTTATACCTGGAAGGATGGTTTCAGTTAGTATTTAAGATAAAGGAACAGTCTGATTTTCTTTTTCCCTTCTAGAGTACAAAAATTGATTTTTTTTTCCTTTGGTTTATTATATATTAGTAAAGTAAATTGCCTTCCTAGTTTCTCAGCTTTACTTACTGTGTTATATTTAAACCAGAGGGCTAAGAGGGGCAGAAAAAATTTGGGGAGTTTTCTACAGTTCTATAAATCATGAGAATTAAGCTGGTGTGTTTGAATGAAATCTAAGCAAGCAACAGCTTTCTGGTAATGTGTAATGGGATTACCTGCCAGCTCAGAGCCTAATTTTATTTCTCCTAAGCATTTGTCTGGGCAGGAGACACTTTGCCCCAATATCTGTGGAGCAGTTCTGGATTTTCTGGTGCTGAAATGATTTTTCTTTTTCAGCACAAGTTCACTGAAATGTAGCTATGATTGCAGCTTATCTGCCTTCAAGGCAAAATCTGTTAGGAACATGCAAGACAACCTGTCTCTGCTTCTCCTTTCTCTAAGGGCCTTCCAAACTGCTCTGCATTGGATATTCCAGAGGCAGCTGAGAGCATGTTCTCACATGCCTGGCTGTGAGGGAATGGCTGGGCAGGGGGTCAAGAGGGCAGAATTGCATTAAAGTGGCTTTTCCTATGGCATCCTGAAGTGTGGGGAACACTCAGGATGGGTAAGGTTCCTGTCTCCCTGCCACACTAAAACTTTCCAGGTACGATGGCTGGAGGAGCACTCGTGGCTCTGGCCATGGCCATTCCTGCCACTCCTGTTGCCCAGGTATATTTTATTTGTGTAAATGACAATGTATTTATGATTCAAATTCACTGCCTGTCTCCACCTAAAAACCACAAGGGGTTATTCCACCTGCCAGATGTAGTGATGTGGTATCAAGAACACGGATCAGAGGTGTAGGACACCAACACCTTCAGGATGGTTGAATAGCAGGTAGATTTTGTTACATAATTGCTTTGCAGGAGAGGGCAACAGAATGATTTTTTATTTTTTTTTAATTAAACCTTACATTCAGAAACTCATTATTTTGACTCCACTGCTCCCTATACTTCATGAACATTCTAAGTGCAGATAAGTTTAACTTAAAAAGTCAAGAGATGCCTACCATAAAAAAAATATGAAGGTATTGTACTCTGTTTCAAACATCATAATTACTATGCTAATATTTTTACTATACTAATCACTTGTACTAGACTGTTTTAAATTATTATTTACAGAGAAAAAGATTTTTGAAGAGAAAGAAATTAGCTTCTACTTCTCAAGTGTGATACACAAATTCAGTCAGAAAAAAATGTCACTGACTTCAAGGGCTTTGGATCAGACCCATACGAATAAATTCAGTAAAGCATGTGAAGTACATGATTAACCTTCAGAATGTGCTCAAATCACTCTCCTCAACAAAGCACGTAAGCACTTGCTCAAATTTCAGTATTTGATTAGCTGTCTGAAGTATTTGCAGAAGGAAGACCAAAGCATTGCCACTTTTAGCTAATGTTATCTGCCTAATGTTGTCTCCTCAATTGCATCCACGTGTGCCTCTTTTTTGTACAAAATGCCAAAATGTCAGTTTTTACGTTCTGTCTTCATGGGGCTTCTAAAGCACTAACAATTTAAAATAGCAGGGGGTGAGAACAGTTAATATGTTTTCATCAAAGCTATTCATTTTTAATTTGATTTCTAATATGTTTCTGTTATTAAAAGAATCTAAAAAAATGAACAGTAGACTTGAGTCAAGATATTGAAATTGAATTTTAAAAGTTAATTTTACCAGGACTCTAAATTTCATTTAAAAACAAATCCAAATCACAACACATAGTCCAAATTAATTACTTTCTTTGGAAGTCTTATTCTCATTGAAACATTTTTCAGCTGGAGAAGTGATTTACTGGGAAATGTCAACTTGACTCTAATGCTGATATATCACAAATCTGTTTTGAAATGAGAACAGGCAATTAATGTTATTGTAATTCACTGTATTAAAACTGGAACAAAAAAAATGCATTTAGTTTTTCCTGTGACATTTTGGGCATTCACTTTGTAGAGCTTTAAGCATTTCTAGCTACAAAATATTTACAGAAAGAAGGCAAATATAATTATTTGCTTTTTTAAGGGATCAGTATTCATCTAGAGTTCTGGATAATGATTCTGTGGCTGGAAATGCAGAAAAGAATGACTGTTTATGCCTGAAGAGTCTCCCCAGAGTTAGGGTGACACAACTGGAACTGAGCTGCCTGGAGTGAGCAGCTCCAGCCTGGTCTGTAGCATATCTGATCTCCCAAGCCATCATTTACACCCCAGCGTGTTCAGCAAGGCAGCTTTGCTTCCATTCCTGTTTCAGATGGACACAGACAACAGCTTGCAGGCTGCTGTGAGCCGTGTAGTGAACAAAGAGGAAAACACCCTGTAGGTGAATGGGAATTCTTAGAGAAGAAAAACTCGTTTGCCTTTGCCCCTCCTGGTGCAGCCTGCACCCACATGTGCTCACACCCACGGGTGCTGCTCTGAGAGATGCTCCTGCTGATGCCTTGGAGTGGTTACCTAAAACAGAGGCTAGACAAAATTAAGAGAATAAAATTGGGTATTTATTGAAGGCCTTCAATAGATACACCTTGGGCAGTCAGAAGCCTCCAAAGCTACACCCAAAATGGTCACAAGTTTTTCAGACAGTTATAAGTTTGGTTCATTTACATATCAGGGGTTAATGCTCCAATTACAGCTTCAGGTAATGAAGTCATTTACCCTCAGTTTGCTCCCCACAATTCACTTTTGTTTACATTTCTCAGGGCCTGAGGCAGTGAGGTGTCCTTGATTCCCAGGCCTGGAGAGGAATTGTTGTGTCTGACCAAAATGGGAAAGCAGCAGCTAACACAGTATGTGGAGTTTAGAGTTATACCCTAAAGATTTTCAGGAATACAAATACATGTAAAGTATAAAAGCTAAAATCCTAAGGCACCACGCCGGTCCCCCAGCACGGAGCTGTGACAGCGCGGCCTTGCGCGGTGCTGCAGGGCTGGGAGGCAGCCCAGCAGCAGCACTTCTGCTCACTGCAGCTCTCCTCTCCAGCTCTTTATTTGCATTTTCTGCTCTGGACAGACTCAGCACCTGTTGCAGAGGCAGCAGGCAGCGTTCAGCAGGCAGGTGTTGGTGACAATCACAGAGCTGCTCTGCTCCCAGGCCCTGCTGGGGAGCTCATCTGGTCCAGGGACCAGCAGCACACAGGCAGCGGTGTCTTAAGTTTTACCTTTCATGTTTCCCAGATTCTGCGCTGCCCAGAGGTGAGTTCTGAGCATCACATTCAGTGCTGGTGAGCTCTCTTCACAGAGTAGGTAGAGAAATCATTTTCCTGCTGCACACCAAGGACAACTTTCAGGCCCAAAAGCACAAACAAGGGTGGCTGGAGGGAGGAATAAGAAGGATGGGACCTCACAGCCTGGAGCTGGAATTGGACAATTTGACCCCAATATGCAAATGGACCAAAACTTATAAAGGTATGACACCTCATGCTCTGTGGTCCATTTTGTGACCATTTTGGGTCCACCTTGGGTGTAACCCTGGCCAGGCTCTTGTCCTGCCCAATGTCTATCCTAGAGACCTTTCAATAAATATCTACTTTATTCTCAGCTCTGTCCAGTCTCTGTTCCAGGTCAGCCTTCCCAAGGCATCAGCAGTCCCCCCAGGGAAGGCTGTGTCCTGGGATGCACCCAACCAGCCTCTGGCTCTGCTGATCTGTCCTCTCCCTGCTCTGGAAGCAGCTCCCTTTCCACTGCTGCTGTCCCTGAAGGCAAAGGCTCTACAGAAACTGTCCCTGGGTGAGTCTGGAGGGAAATCAGCTGCTGAGTGTGGACTCTGGGATTTCCTGAGCTGTCCTGGCCTCGGTGCTGTGCTCGTCCTTCTGGAGAGGAGCCTGCCTGGCCACGAGCCTGGCGCTGGGACAGAGGTGTTCTGCAGCAAGGACCAGTCCCCAGGAAGGTGAATTGATCTGATTGCTTGCATTGATCTGATTGCTGGCAGCCTTTTAAATTTTGGTGTGTTTTTCAGTGTGTCTTTTAACTGTTGTGCTGTTCAAGGATGTGAGAAATTAGGCAATCAGACCCTCACACTCACAAAAAGTTAGATTCACAAGTACTAAATCTGTTCTTCCTCTCACTTGACCTTCTCTGTTTTTACCCTGAACTTGTTGTACTGGCATAGAAACCACATTTTTACTTTTGCTGTCCATCTCTCTCTTCCCTCTTTCCCTTATGAATCTCTTACCTGTTTAGTGCAATATTCCAGATAAAATATTGCAGAGTGATTTTTGCAACCCCAGCCACCCAGAAACTCTATTTTTCCTGTGTGTTCTGAAAGAGATAATTTGCTTCACTCACCTCAAGGCGAGCAGTATGACAATATATATTGAGTTTCTCCATCTCAGTAAAGGGAAAAGCCTCAGTTCTGGAATACTCGAAATGGATATGACTTGGTGCCACTAGTCAAGATACTGGGTTACACAGAATGAGTGGCACATGTACTGATACAGAGCACACAAGGGCTTGTCTGGTCCTGAAGGGAAAGCTTCAGCCAGGAAATTTGGGAAAGCTTCAGCCAGGAAATTTCAGTGAGGTATATCCTTTGATACATAGCATACAAAATCAACATGTTTTGACTAAAAGACATGAGGAGCTGGAATTCTTTCTCAGCTACTTTTACTCCCCGCCCCTCCTTGTCAAAAATCATGATTAAAGAATTACATGAATCAATTTTGACTATACAGATATAGTTTTCCCAAAAGAAAAATCTTGCAGAACCAGCAGCATAAATGGGATGATGCTCCTGAAATTTTTGTACAGATTTGTAGGTGTTTCTACAGCTGTCTATATTTGTAGGTAAGAAAGACAAAAAATCTGTACAAATTTTATGATTACTCTTCTCCTTTTGCTCTACTATAATTTGCATAAGAATTCATCAGCTAGTAAATCCTATATTGCTCATTTGAAAGGCCTTTGCATTAGTCCAGATGTTCCAAAGTACCGTTGTCTATCTCTAGCAGATACTATGAGAACAACCACTACATTTATATCTGGACAAAGGAACATCTGGATTTCCAATCTCCAGAGGTTTTAAGGTCCTCTCTGTCCTCACCCACTAATGCAGAGTTATATTTTCTGTGTTTCCTAAAGCATGGAAATTGTTACAGAGAAGCTCTTTATCAAGAATGCAAATTGGCCAATGAGTATTTTCTGGTACAGAAATTCTTGTGAACCCTTTTGTCTTTTGAACCTGAAATGAAATAAAAGTCTGAAAAAATGCTGATATTACTACATTAATTTTAATTGTTTATCTGTGAGAACAGCCTGGAGGAGAGAGGAAGGAAAAAATGACTTTTTACAAAGTTTGACAAAACAGATCTAAATATGGCTCCTTGTTTGGTCAGAGGGTTGCTTTTTCCTAGAAGACTTTTTTATGTTGCATTTAATTACATCTCCATGGGTTCATTTCCTTGGCAAGCTTTGAAAGAGAAAGAGTGAGGAGAGCTTTCTTGCCAGGATGGTTTCTCCAAGTTCCTACTAATCCATGCTTCATAGCAGCTTTATCAGTAATTGGTTTGGGTATGTTGGCAGTGGTTGATAGCTTTCAGCTGGGATTGTTCAGTCAAACACATTTTCATAATCTACAGAATGTCGTTCTCTTAGATCTTGTTTGTTCTTGCTTAACTTTTTTTCCCCAAGCATTGCAAAGTCTGATGTCT
Organism: Aegithalos caudatus; assembly: GCA_013389925.1. Classification (NCBI taxonomy): domain Eukaryota; kingdom Metazoa; phylum Chordata; class Aves; order Passeriformes; family Aegithalidae; genus Aegithalos; species Aegithalos caudatus. The sequence continues at coordinate 206,364 of WEIU01000063.1, read as the reverse complement.
GCTGTTCCACTGCAATAAAATTTATGGCATAACTTAGGCAATGTTTAAGAGAGCAAACCCCAGGTGTGTGCTGTGCTTCTTACTAATTACAGAATTCCACTCAGTACCACTGGGACAAAACAGGAGAGCCTAATTATGAAAGGGGAAGTCATCATGAAGATGGCCTAGGCTTATGAATATTGTCCTTATCAACTGACATTGATGAATATATTTCTGGATCCAAAACCCAGTGTAATGTCAATGAATCATGTCATCAGATCTATTTCATCCTCACTGCTGGTAAGGTGTGTAGTCAGCAGGTTTAAAATGTGCTGTGACACACAGCACTAATTGAATTTTTGGGTAATTTCCCATTGCCTACATATGTCAGCCTCTTTCATTGCTCTGAGAATTGTGTGGCTCAGCAGGAGGAAGTGGGAAAATGCCATTTGCCTCTGCTGAACTCAATGATGGGATGGTTTGGGAGGGAACATTTCCCTCTATTGCAGACCACGCTCTGACCATGCAAATAATTTTGGATAGAGCCAGCAATGCAAAGATGCTATAAATGGATGAAGGCAGGCTTGGGATTTGAAAATCCAAGAAAGGTGAAACTGAAGGAAGCCATTAATCTTCATGTATGCATAGACTCTGAAAACAGAAGCTAAATTAACTGCCCTGCACTTTGACTGTGCTAGGGAGAAAATGTCCTAGGGTAGAAAGGGGAGATCTGGGACAAAGCATTGAGCAGGGGAGTTGTGTGCTGGAATAAATTGCACAGGAAAGCAGCCACAGAGTCATGGAATCTCTAGGGCTGGAAGAAACCTCTGGGGATCACCTGGTTCAACCACCCACCAAGGCACTCAGGTCAAGGGAGACAGGCAAGAAAAGGCTGAACATGAGGTTTTAAATTCTCTTTTTGCTGACAGGAAGAGGAGATTCCATGCTTTGGTGGCAGCCACAGAACTACCAGGCTGTGTGCTGGTTTTCTTTCTAAGGTTTTTTAAGGTCATTGAGTTCCTCTCTATTAAACCATCATTTCAGACTTTGTGTGATTGAAATATTGCCAAAGGCATGTTGGTGAGAGGAAGTGACTCACTCCCCTGGTGTTAGCTCAGGCCATGGGCATTACCTCCACTGCAGCTGTACCCCCAAACTCTCAGTTATAAGAGGGGAGAAGCACACACAAACTGAAAAAATAATACTTTTACCTGTCTTTGTAGTTACAGAACAAAGCCTGTTTTCCTTCCTAGTTTTCTGCTTCCTCTTTCAATTTGACCATTGCTGTGAATAATGCAAATGAGCCCTTGCCACCTGAGGTAAGGCTAACTAAAATGTTAAATGTGACTTTAAATGGCCTGTCTACCTCCACTTTGTCATGTTACACATTACAGCCATCCCTTATTTGACTGAAAGGCCATGTCCTGCTGCTTCCCAGCCTTTGGGGTGGCACAGGCAGAGCTGCATGTGCTGGGCATGTGAGCTGCAGGCTGCAGTTAGCAGGGATAAAATGATGCAATTTCAAATAAGTGTGCACATGTGCACAGTAATCTTTGGAGAATATCATAAAGTGCAAGCTGAAGTGAATAATCAGACAGTGGGACATCTCTGCAGAGAGCAGCCCCTTTCACTGTCACTGCTTCATATCTGCTGTGTGTCTGCTGCTCAGTTGCAATCTGCAGTGCTAATGCATTTATAGGGCAGTGATGCTCAGTGGGAGCAGCTCTCAAAAGGGTGCTTAGTGCTTCCGTGGAGAACAAAATTCCTCTCTGTTCAGAGGGAATTGTGAGAATGTGTTTGTCAATATGCACAAAGTAAATGAAGGAGCAGATACATTTAATGGGTAGCTTGTAGAAGGAGATTGTACTTCCCCTCTGAGAGAAGCTTTGTCAGAGCTGTGCCTCTGTGTGTGACCTCTTTCCCCTCCCAGAAGAGCAGTGATCCCAGCACCCCTACAGACTCTGAGTGCAAGCAAAGAGTGCTCTGGGCAGGGTTTGCCATTATGGAGGCTTTGCATAATGCCTTGAATCCTCTGCCCTGTTCCTGCCATCTCTACTCCATTCCACATCTCTGAGCCTTAGAGCTTCACACACACTCAGACAGTTCTCAGATGTGCATGGCAGGCAAGAGACAGCAGACATCAACGGAGTCAAGAGAAATCTGACTGGATGTGAGGAGAAGCTTGTCCCCCGCAAGGATAGCCAGGCACAGAACCTGTGTTCTGGGCTGGGTGTACCATCTCCATTTTTGAAGGTTCCCCAGCACTGAGTGACCTGATCTGATCTCATTGTGGACCTGCTTTGAAGCAGAAGGTTCTTCCAGCCTGGATTATTGTGTGACTGAATCTTTCCCTGGGGCTGCAGGGACTGTTAGGAGGGGCTGTGACAGAGATTTCTGCTGCCCATGGTCATTTCAATCATGGGTGTAAAGATTTGACTACAGGGTATGAAACCAAAGATAATCAGCAAAAGAACTGCAAGTTAACATGGGATGAGAGGCAGGATCCTGGATATGGGATTTCTCCACTGGCAACGATGTTTAACAGCCCAAGAACCCACCCTTGGTCCATCAGCCTTGTCTTTGCCTGAGAGCTGAGCAGATATTCCTGTTCCTGTGAGCAGGATGAGCAAACCCTGCTGCACAGTGCAGAGGCAGCACAGGATCACTGTGGGAACTGCTGCCACAACGTGCCCCTCTCCCTCTGGAAATCTGCTCAGCCCATTTGCAGCATGGAAATACCACCACCAGAATGGGACTGCCAAAACAGATCCGTGTCTCCACCTCGAACCAGATGGCAAAACTAGTGAGGTTCAAAGAGAAGAGGGTTGATCTGTATCCTAAAGAACGTGGCCAGCACAGTGGGACCGGGAGGAATCCCTGTTAAGGGTCAGGAGCTTGCAGGACACTGTCTCTGGAGCAAGTGTGCCTATGCAGGCTCTCTGCCCACTCTGCAGTGGGATTTGCCCTCTCTGCACATTCCCCTCTGGGCCAGACGCTGCTCCTCCACGGTGCAATAGGCTGGAGGCTTTCCAGAGAGCCTGAGTGCCTTGAGTACCCTACATAATTCAGTTGGGTTCCTTTGGGCTTCTTGAAAATTCCCTGCTGCTCAAGTTTAATAGCTGACACAGACTTGAATTCCCGGCTGTACAGCAGCAGGCAGGCGGTAATGGTACACAAGACACATTCCCCCAGGTGATTTTGGCTGCTGAAGCTCTTTTCCTTTCCCTTTTTGAAAGCACTTAATGGGCAAATGGGAAGGAAGATCGGTGCTCAATATGGAAATTACCCTCCCCGTTAGTGAGTCATCAAGAACTCAAAAGAAATTATCGGGAATGCTGATAAATCCATGCCCTAACAGAGGGAGCAGGAGATGGAGTACCAGTTAATGGTTGTTACAGCCCACCCCCGGCATTGGAAAGCAAGTTGGCCACTGCTCAAGCAGCCATCTGTCATTTCAGTGGTGAAAAAGGCTGTGTACTCCTGGCAGGCTCCAGTCTGAGACTGCTCGTGCTGCTGAGACGCTTCTGCCACTGCTGCCAGTTCTCAGAGACAGTGGAGCTTCACACACACTCAGAGGGACACACTTGTAAAACTGAGGGCACTGCAGAACTGCTATTTCTGGTGTGATGGGATCTCACATCTTATCTGCAAGTCCAAAACCAGAGGGTATTCCCTGTGTGGTTTAGCGTTGCCTGGTTCAAGGCATTACGCAAAATTTTGAGGCGTAGTGGTTAGGAGCTGAAGTAAAATTGCAGAGCACATAAGGGTGCTCTGGAAGTGGTTCAGCTCTTCTTACAAGCTCCAAAAACATCACAGTGAGAAAGAAGGCCACTCTGGAGCCTAATTTAGGGGGCTGTAAGGCAGCTAGGAAGGAAAAAGGTTTTAAATGCCTGATGCATAACAAAGAGAAGAAAGGGGAAGGTGGTGGTTTGTAAGTAATTAACTGGAGATTCAGGGAAAGAAGGTATAATAGAAGTAGAAATCTTAGTCATCAGCAAGGAATTGTAAGACCTGGTGTGGAGAGCTGAAGGTATATTAAACCACAAGAAATATGTAGCAGTTGTAACAGTCCATTCCTAGGAAGTGGAACACTGCCAGTGGAAGCACAGAACAGGCAATTTTCAGTAGATATTTCTATCTCCCAGTTGAGGAAAGGCAAAATGATGCATCCTGTTCATATGAGAATGCAATAGTTTCATCGTTCACAATGAGGGGTTTGTTAAACCTCAGGTACAGGAGTTACACTTCAGTTTGGCAGATGCAACCCTGTGGTTGTAAGAGCTGACTAAAGACTGATGTTATGGGGGCTTTTGCTTGGGGCTTTTTTTGTCTGTGTGTGTGTGGGATTTTTTGTTTGTTTGAGAGTTTTTTGGGGTTTTTTTGTTTCCTAGGTTGGTTGGTTTTGTTTTTCAAAACTCCTAGAACCCTGGGAGAATTTCAAGGCATTGAAGGGGATTTGTTAAGAATTTGAAGCAGGAATTGATTGATCTGTGTAAATAGAATTCAGGTGAATGAAAAATTGATATCTGACTCAGACAAAACAAAAGGAGGACAAATACAGTAATCTTCTAATAAATGGTTAAAAAGCTGTAAGTTCTTTAATAATTGCTGCTTGGTATTGGCTTGTGAAAAAATAGATCCTCTTGCAGTAGCTTTTTAATAGTATTACTTGATTAAATTAGAAGTTTGTATAATCTTTTTCTTGATAGCATGGAATATTTGAGAAGCGACACAAGATGACCTTCATTCCTATTAAGTTTTATTTCTGGCTGATAGGTGATGAACTCTGAGGGCAACTAAGTCATTACCATGCTGGTGTGTGCTTGCAGAGAGGTCCTGCAATATTTTTTCTGTGACCCAAGAGACAACCTGAAGGTGCTGAACAAAGTTTGCAGATGTCATGGCAGCTCAGAAGTTATAAATAATTAAAAGACAAGACCACTGTTGCAGGTTTAAGAGATAAAAGACAAAATGTTAATTTCTCTGCCTAGGAACAAAGCAGCAGACAATTTGAGTGTGAACAGAAGTTTTCTGTTTGTTTCTCTCTCCCCCCAGATTTAAAACTTGGATATAATTGCTCAGTATTTGAGAGTCCTGATCCCAAGACAATGTTGTGGGGTTTTTTTTCCTGTTCAAGTCCCAAGAGTTGTTGGAATTCTGGAGACTGAGAATTTCAGACTTTCTGTTCTAAAAGGCACTGACCCTCAAGCAAGTTCTACGTTTGACCTGAGGCCATAGAAAAGGCTTCCAAAACTGAGTGATAGCACTGGGATTGTGGGTGTGTGGTTTGTGTGATCTCACAGGGTGCAAAACTTAGAGTTTAAGGTTTAATATATAGTCGTATATGTGAAGCAACAAGGAGGATTTAGGGCATTGGCTATGTCCTTCTTCACCTTCTTCTTCTTGGTTTTGGGTGGTTTTTTGTAACTGGGTGAAAAAGGTTTGCATTGGGCACCTTGGGTGGTCGTTATTGGGTCAAAAGTATAAATAATACAGGTGTCATCTTGTTACTGGATAATTAGCTCTTAAAAGCCCTTAGGAAGAGTTAGAGACACCTCCATTTTCTACCTAGCTAGTTAGAGCCCACAACTCATGAGACTGTACTATAGATAGGAATTAATAAACATCTAAGTCTGAATGTGAAACTGTGACTCCCATATATTAATCCCAGCTCTAACATGTGATAAAGGAAGAAAAGAAGCTAAAACCCCCACTAAGTGTTCCTTGTTGGCTGGAGGCACAGCCTCCAGAGCCAGCCCTCTGTGGGCCTGTGCATGCAGGAGATGCTGTGACAGCCCTCAGGACTTGCCCCAGGAAGAGTCAGAACTGGGGATAAATCCAGAATGTTGGGTTGATGTAGCACTGAGGGAGGAACAAGGGATGTGGGCCCTCTGCTGAGTGGGTCAGGATCCCAGTGATCCTTCTGGGTGTGCTGGGTGCCTCACTTCTCTTTGGACACCTCTCAGGCCAGTGCCACCTCCTGCTCTCCACCATGGCATTGGCATCCTCTTCTCCACAGGGGCAGCTGCAATTCCCTTTTCCAAAGGGGAGCTTTGGTCTGGCAGGGATGGGTGGGATGGGGGCACACAGCACTGAACCATTGTTGAAGGGACTGGAAATTGTGCCATTGTAGTGTGGCTCTGGCAAGCGGAGGTTTTAAGTTAAAAGAGGAAAAGGAGCATGAGGTCCCTTTGTGAGTGGCTGGGTGAGGATCCAGTCTTGGTAACACATTCAATTTCATACAGTAAATGTAGGAGATGACCCCAAATTCACTGGATTTAGCTGGACATGTTAAATTTTTTTTAAGTATAAATGACTGTAATTTATTTAGCAGTGAAATCTACTACTCAGTAAAAAAAAAAAAATCCCTTTAATAGTGTGCTTGGGTTCTTGACTGCTGTTACATTGAAGACTGAAACTGCCTGTTGTGGTCCAAGGCATGGAGTGCTCCAGACAAGTCCTGAGCAAACACCAAGGCCTGTGTTATGCAGGAGAACATCTCAGTGATTGCAGCAGACCTTCCTGGCTGATGGTGATGGGGAGGCAGCAGTGAGGACAGGCAGATGCTGTCAATGAGCCCATCCTCTCAGTGAATCCCCTTCACCCACTTGAATTAGGAGGGTAGGAGGCTTCTCACTGTGATGACACTCAAACTTGGCTCATCCTCATCAGCATGTCTGAGGAACTGTGTGCCTATTCACAGGCTCTCAGGGATGCTAATCAAGTTGTCATCTCCTACCTAGCTGCACTTTTAAGGAGGCACCAAGGCAATCCTTCAGCATGTCTTTTCTCTTCATTTTTTGGGGAGGTGATATGGGACACTTTAAGTCACCAGTTAATACACAACAGTAAATCTTGAAGATAGGTGTCTTCCCTACTCCAGTAAAATAGTGGAATGCCAACTCCCATGGAAATGAATAGAGAACTAAATAAGAAATTATTTTCTTAATTATTAGAATATTAAATTAATAAAAACTGAATCAAACATCTCCTGAGCAAAGGACTTAGTCATTGCTTATTGCCTGGAGAACCAAAAGAGTGAGACAATACTCCACTGTGATCACTATTCTCAACCCTTACCAATCTGCTTGTGTTTCTTGGCTCTGCAAATCCTTAACAAGGTAAATATCAACTCCCAAATTTTCCCATCTATCACCACCACTTTTTTTGCAAAACAAGGTAAACTTCTGCAGTGCATATTTCAAAGCAGCACTGGATTTAGCTCTGTCCTGCCTTCTTCCACCCTCCATGTGGACAGGCTCTTAACAGGAAAGGTCTCTGGAAAACTCTTGAGCTTGGTCTTTGTTTATGGAAAGTTAATATACAGTCTGGATATTATGGAGAGAGGAGAGTGCTCCTACTGGTATGAGAAAGTAGAGAGAGAAGTTTTCTTAGGATTTCAGCCAGTAGAAATAAAGACTATGGCAAGCAAAACAAGTACTGTGGGATCTCAAACTGCTTAGACACAGCTGTGTGCAGTGCAACTCCTAACACCTGCAGTGTGTTTGGCTGCCTGGATACGTGTACAATAACCTAGCCCTTCCTTCCCTATGCCCAAGCTTTAATAAAAATACTGCAGCAAAGTCAGGCCTGACCTGGCCACCCTCACCTCTCCCAAACTGCCCAGGTGGATTCAGTGGTCAGTGTCTGTCACACAGATTTGTCAGATCATTAGATTTTGTCAAATCAGATTTGTCAGATCAGTAGATTCAGCACTCAGACACACAGGCCCCACTTGTGCAAGTTCAGAGGGCTTGGGATTAAAGCTGGTTTTGCAGCAGAAGGGCAGGTCCATTAGGAAAAGCTGAACATGCATGACTTTTTACAGCACTGGAGGAACCCAGAGAACTCCTCAGCAGCACAGACTTGAATGTGCTGATGCTCCAGTTCAGGGCCTGCATCTGTAAATTGCATTACAAGATGTTATAATTTGATCCCAAGGTCAAATGATGGTAAGGCATCATCAAAATAACCTTGAAGATCCACCAAAGCTCACTGTGGTTACTTCTGTGCATCTCTCTCTGTTGGGAGAGGCTCCTCCCTGCCTGCTTCAGGAGGTTGTGCTGGGATGGGGGCTCCTCTGTCTGACAGATAAGGAGTTCCCCAGCTCAGTGTTTGACAGCACTCCCTGCTCCCTTCCAGTTTCCATCTGTGAGACACCAGCTCAAACAGACCCCAAAATGAGACAAAAGCTTCAGGAGCTGTCTACCAGCTTCCCATTAAATCCTAACACTCTCTCTGCTCTTCTTCTTGAGTTCTGCTTTATGAGACTTGCTGAACATTTCCTCTAGTAACTCCACATCATTTCCAGTGGGGTCTTTGGACCATTTTTGCCTCCTGAGTTTGAATGAAGCAGATTAGTTTCAGTGCAGGTTAACATGTGGGACATGGAATGAGGGGAGCCTCCAAACCTTCTGAATTACAGCACTGTTCCTTAACAGCATTGTGTGATGTAGGCAGCCATTAATTACTCCTGAATCCTAAATTATGGATCACTAATGAGAGTGCAGAAGAAACAGAATACAAATGAAAAGCGAATTTCATTATTAAAGCAATTTCAACTAAATCTCCGAAGACAAAAAAAAATAGTCTGATTTTCTAGACTAGAAAATAATTAAGAACTGTAATTATTAACCTAAAATTACAAATTTAAATACATCATTCTCACCAAGAGCAAACACACTGAAGGTTTTATATTCTCCTTATGTTGTATTTTGAACACAAGAAAAAGCAATGAAACCTTTCCAGAAACTGGTCAGTGAGCCAGAAGCTGATGACCTGAAGTAACAATTTTAGCAGTCTCTATGACATCAGTGGAGATTCTTTTCCTGGAAGGAAATTGCTTGACATGCATAAATGTACCAGATGTCTGATATGAATGACTTGATACACCTTGATCACATGGAGAGTTCTCAAACATGAGCATAGGTGCCAGTGTGTTCCTCAGGTGCCAGGTGTGAGGGAGCACACTGTAGAAGTGCCAGCCTTCTCTCTGAGCATGATTAAAGTTCTGTATGCTGTACACTGCCTCCTAAAGCAGAGGAAATCCTTTCCTCCTCCCAGTGATGAAGGCTTTGTTTTGATCACAGGGGTGATTTCAGTGCTTGGAACTGGGGGCCAGCCAGCCCAGCACTTCCCACTGTGCACAAAGTGCCACCTGTGGGGTCACACTGCCCACAGCTGGGGCTCCTGCACTCCCCCTGCCACCAGCCAGAGCCTGTGGAAAAGGGGAGTTTTCACAGGAAAGGAGGGGTAACAGCACTGTGTGAGCCTGGGAGTAGGTCTGCAGAGAAAGCAGGCTTGGCTGCTCTAATACAGAGAACTGCAAGAGAGGAATAAAAATGATGGAAAGAGATAAGGAGGGTCCTGTAACAGACCTGCAAGATGACAAGTGAGAGCAGAGCATGCAGTGTTCCTGCAGTTCATAAAGAGTCAAGGACAGTCATCGTGGGAGGGTTTTAATGTCTCTACTATTGACTAAGATTAAGAATTACAGAATGACGGGGGAAAGGATGAATGTTTCTGGTGGTTATTTCAGGACAGTTTTCTTGCTGCTTTTTCTTAAGCAATCAATAAGATCAGAAGCTGTAGTGGTTGGAAATGAACACTAAGTGACAAAAGATAGAGCCTTCATCTGAGAGAAAATGGTCATTATACCACTGGATTTGTTGGAGGTACTTAGGAGGAAATGTTCAAAGTCAGCATCACAGATATATTGGATTTTTAAGAGGTAGATAGGAGGGAATGTAGAAAGGCTGGGATGAAAGTGATTGAAAGAATGAACTATTGTCCAAAAATTCCACTCAGGAGCAGTCAGATCTAAGGCCTCCAAAGAGGAATCCTATTATACAAGTCCCTCTGATGTAAATGGTGACAAAAGAAGCCACCTTGGTGTGACATCCCACTCTTGGCTGAGCAGGAAGATTTTTGTTTAATCAGGTGCCAGGCTAGCAGGGTAGAAATTAAGTGAAGAGGATGAGGGAGGGTATTTCACCACAGACTATCATCAGGAATACTGAGTGGTCCTTGCCCATTCTCATGGAATAGCAGTGATTTCAGCCTACCCAGCCCTCCAGAAAATGTGGGAGCTCTGGAGGCACTGCAAGCCACCAGGGTCACTGATGCTGCTCTGCTGCTCCCTGTGCCTCTGCTCACTTTGAGGATTTCAGCTGCCACCACCTGCTCCCAAATCCCAACTGAGTGCAGATTTTGCAGCCTGCAAGGCACAGCCTTGGACTTTTATTACCTTTTCAGCAGATTCTTGCCCTTGCCTGCAGCCCCCTGCCTGCCTTTTCCAGCTGTCTCCCAGCACAGGCCTCTGGGAACAGCCTTTTTCTCCCTGCAAAGAGAGCAGGGAGAAAGAACAATTCCCTCAGTAAGTGCCATCCCTAATGTGCTGTGCTATGTCCTGCTCTGCTCTGCTGCACAGGAAGAAAGAAGGATGCATCTGAAAATTCCTCAATGAGCAAAAGAAATGAAGCAAAATAATGCCCATTTTATTAAAATAAGTGGTGGTTAAAAAAGCAAAGTGGAAATCAAGGTTGCACATTTGAATAAGTACAAAGTCCCTTTTAATGGAGGATTTCCATTTATAGTAAGTTAATAAACAAGAAAAAAGTCTAATACTTTTATAACTTGACTAGTGTGTGTTTATAGACCATTATATGACAATCAGAAAAAAGTGTTACAGATGGCTACCTGTTGAGGCTAAGAACGAGCTGTGTGACTCCTAACAACTGATCATTATTTGACATCTGTTCCTTTTCTGAATCCTTCACAAACCCAGTGCAGAATCCTCACATGAAATCAGACCAGCTACAGAGGTACAGATGTGTCACACACTGCTGCTCCTTGGACACAGACTGAGGGTGGGGTTGGAGTCCTGGCAGGGGAAAGAGGGACAGGAAAGGACCCTATTGATTAGGTTAAATACTGTGTTTTTACAGGGGACTGTCAGCCTGTGTGGGGACTGACTGTGCTCATCTGCCTCCCCATCACAGTTGCTGCTGGCAGCTTTCTGTCAGAGAAAATAGGCAAAAAGGTTTACATGGATAAAACTCACTTTCTCATTGTCTCTCCTCAGAAGCCTGGCTCCCAAAGGAGTAGGAAGAAGGATGGAGTTTGATTCTCTTCCTTTTCTAGATCAAAACACTTCATGCTGGTTTCTCTGACTTCCAGCAGCACGTGTCCCCTTTTGTGTTTCTCAGGGAGCTGTGCCATGCCCCATGCTCTCCTCATGGCTGTCACTGTGTGAAAGAAGCCACAATCTGCTCCCCAGCCCCAGCTCTGCCTGCTCCTAGGCAAGGCCAGCAGTGCTGAGCTGCAGCTGCAGCCTGGCAGCAGCTGAGGCTGAGCTGGCCTCACTCTCTGGGGGGCTCAGCAGCTGCAGTTGAGCTCAGGGCCCAACCCAGCTCCTTGTCTGTGGTCACACTGGGCTGATTCTGGCCTTGTCCTGCTAAATTGACTCCCTGGCTTGCCCCAGAGCCCGTGTCCTCCCTGCAGGCTGAGGGCTGGGGGCCATTCCCTGTGATGAAGAGGATGCTGTCCTGTGCCTGCCTTGTTGTCTTCATCCTTGGCTCATCCCCCCCCTTGCTGAGCACACCACTTGTGATAATCCAGGTAGGAAAAATCTGAGACTTCATTCTTTTCACCTCTGTACTTTTGAGTGCTTTCTTTGGTTTGTGATAAGATACTGGGAAACTGAGTGTCTTGTGGGTTGTTTTTTGAGGTGCTTCTGTGGAATGGGATGGCTTCCTCCTGTTTGCACTTTCAGTGATTCTCTTCCTAAAAAGCTACTTGCTATTGCAGACACTGTCTCTCTAGTTCTGATTTTTTAATTTTTTTTTTTTTTTTTTTTTTTTTTTTGTATTTTTGCCAAAGAGAAAACTCTTTTGGACCAGTTTTGTAGAACAAACAGACTTGTGCACACCAGCACAGTCCCAGCATCTCTGAAGTAATCAGCTTAAGCACCTCTGCTCTGTCCTGTCCAGGAGGAGACTCAGGAGTCTGTTTTGGACAGCAGTTTAACAATAAGGCAGATTCTTCAGGAAGGAATTCTCTCCAAATCAGTTTGTGATCTGGATTCAAGAGTGATTGTAGGAAGGTAGGTAATCCTTGGCCTTGGAGAGTTGTGAGGTTGGAAAAACCCAGCTCTGCAGAGATGGGGCGACTGAGAGGCATTTTTAAAGTTTTTATTCCATTAGCAATCTCATAGAAGGGTGAGACACAAGAGATGTAAAACTCAACACCATTCTATCAGAAGCCAAACAATTCCTTGTTTACAATACCTTATAAATGCTTTTCAGCCTATTAGCTTTTGCCATATAATTCTGCTAACACCAATCATCTATTATTTTACCCCACGTGGTCTTGCTACAATGCATCTTTCACAGTTTTATTTCTCAAAAATATCTGGTCTGTTTCCAAGGCCATTGTTTGAAACTTGTTTCCAGTTCCATTTCTCTCTCAGCAATGCCTGTCCTATCCCATGGCCTCCCTAACTCAGCACACCTCATCTCAGAGTTTGCACACACATGCACAAGACCATGTCAGCTTTCAGTCAGGCTTTGGGAATTCTCTATAAATCCATTTCTCACAGTCAGGGTTGGGGGTTTTGTTGGTGTGGTTGTTGCATTGTGTTTTCTTTAATATACAGCAGAACAGTTGTTTTAACACTTGAATCTGTAGCTTGGTAAAGTAAATCTGTATAAAATAGTAACCTTTTATTTATGTAGCCCTTCCTTTGGGCATTTCTTTGTTCATCATTGTTTATGATACAGAGTGCAAACTGAGTGGCTTCATACAAATGACACTATTTTAACACCCATAATCTCACATGATAAATTTCTTCTTGCCTCCGGATATTTCCTTGAGACCAATTCTAGGCGTAATATGCCTAGTTTTTACAATTAAAAAAAATCATAATAGTGCATAAGAACATCTTCTGCATACTTAGCATGGTGGGTAATACTCATTTGAATGTACATTCTCTTACCCATAACACAGCAGTTCATAAAGCTACATTTCTAATGAAGAAAACTCTCAGGAGAAAAGTCAAAATACAACAACTTCCCATCCAAGTCCAAGAATTCCCCCTCCTTTGGCACTAGCAAAATAATGGGGGAAGTAACTGAACCCAAATCCTTTTCAGAGCCTCATTCACAAAGAGGTTTTTACTTTGCCTCTGGCTTTAGCAGGTGTAAGAGCATTGCTAGCAAAGCACTCATCCATCCCCAATATTCTGGAATCTGTGATGGGCATGGCCCAGGGCTTCCAGGTTACTACCCACGAGCCCAGAGCTCTCCCTCCTCCTAAAGAACTCTGTACCATCTCTGATAATGTAGGAATCTAGTTCAGTAGTTTTTCTTTTTAAAAAATGTACTATCTGAATTGAATTTCTAAAATACACAAAGCCATCCAGTGCTGAAATAATAACTCTGCTGTGCTACCAGGTGGAAACAGCCTTGAGCTTGTCAGCATTATGATGAAGATCAGTATGAACAGGCAAGCAGTGAGAGATGTCTGAACAGAGCTTTGGCTTATTTAACCAAGAGAGAGGAAGCCTTACCTGGATACTGCAAACTTGTGCCCTCCTCAGAAAGGAGAGAAGAGACAAGTTTCCAGTGGCAGAAGCTAATACGGCTTTGTGGAAGTCAGTTTGCACAACACAGCTGTGTTCTCCCCCTGCTTGGACACAGAAAAGGACAAAGAGGTTTGAATTTCTTTTCTGTTTCATAGCAGTGTCATCACAGGATATGAGCCCCTGTCCCAGTGTGGGAAGTGAACTTGTGAACTGGCTTAGAAACAAAAATGTTCCCCCAAAGAATCTGGACAAAATTGCAGAGCATGATGAATGCAAGGAGGACGGCAGGCACTGAAGGGTCAGCGTGATGACAGATGATATTTCACTCTGCTTAGAGCTGTGCAGCTGTTTGCTGTTGCAGGAGGGTGCTGAGGGAAGGACAAACCCCAGCAGCAGTATATCAATGGCAGGGTGTCACAGGGAAGTGTTTGCTCCTGGAGGTGGCCCTCACAATGCTGCAGTGCACCCCCAGCAGGTGTTCCCATATTGGGAAAGAGTTTAAATTCCACCCCTGAACTTTTAAGGAAGAAGAACCAGAAACTTTGATGCTCCTCTCACCATAATTTACCCAGTGCCAGGACAAAGGCACCTGTTGGACCCTTGAGCTGTTCCTCAATAAATGCAGTTATTTTCTATTGGGCAGCAAGCCAGAAACCCCTCCTAGATGGCTGAATACTCAAAACAGAGCACAGACATTCTCAGGGCTTTTGAGGGTGTCTTAGCAGGTGTAAGGAACCTCCCTGCACCGTGCATGGCTTTTACTCTTTTGTTCTGTATAGTTTGTTATTTTCTTCTTTAATTAAAACCTTTTTGCTTTTCCAAACACCTCTGATCAGGCATCTCATTAATTATTATTAAGCCATTTCTGGGAGGCTGCTGACCACCCCCAGAGCTTGATACACCTTTGGGGATCAAAACAGCCTGGCCTCAAGCAGAAATGCATTACTGCAGGAATGCTTCCATGGGCTTCTGCCCAGCATGGAGCTCAGGGTGTTTGGAAGATTGTTCATGGAAGAAGTTTGTGCTTGGCAGTGTCTCTGTTCCACAGCTTTATGCACAGCTTGCTTGACTTGTATTTTCTTAGCAAAGAACAGGTGACTGTGTGTTTGGGTGAGGCAGCACAAGTGATTCTTTTTGCCATTGTCAGTCTATCATAGCCTGCAAAATCTGGTGATTATCTTATTCATCAGAACTGATGACATCTTTCTCAGACAGATTAATTAAGGGTAAAGGCATAAACTGGTGTGGTAAATCACTCTAACACAAAAGTGACTTTCCTGGAATTATACCTTAGTAAAATATATATGCTGCTCTGACTTATGCAGCTTTTGCTGTTATCATAATTGAAAATGCAGAAGACATTAACCCTTGCATATCCCCAAATGTTATTAAGCAAAGAGGGCACACATTATTCTAAATTCCCACAATTCCTGTTGTGCACAATTTTGGCCCCTCATTCTTTGGAATTAAAATAGAATGGAAAGTGTGCTACAGATAACCAAAAATTATGCTTTCAAATTCTGCATTTTAGAAGGAAAAATAAAAACCCCTGTCAGTGGCTGACAATCTTATCCTGTTCACGTTTTCACTAAATAAGTAACTCTCTCAAAGTGCATGATTGGAGGGAGGGAATCTCTGGAGGCTTCCCTTGAAATTTCTTGTGTGTTCCTTGTGTTTAGTGCAATGTTCCTGCAAACTTCGCCGTTTTCTTGCTGCCCCTGGTCTTACCAAACACAAGCAACACCTTAATGTAGGGGAAATGAGTATCTTAACATTTAAAGGTGATTTCCATTACACCTCTGCTTGGTGTAGTTGTGTCTGATTGCTGTGGCAGGAGAACCAGGCAATGCCCCTGACTGTGGGGCAAAGGATGTTGGCTAAAGGCAGAAGTAACTTCATGTGCAAAATACAGAGAGCTCAGGCTGGCATGAAGAATTCAGGTTTTGAGCTGCAGGTGGGGTCACCCTGCCTGTCTGGTAGACACATCTGCATGTCCTGAGTGGGAGCTGAGAGCCTGTGGGGCTCTCTGTGTCCTGGGATGGGCTGTTTCACTTCTCTCTCTTGAAGCTCTTGCATTACAAATTGTTTGGGCTTCAGGGAAGGCCAAGACAGAAACCACCACTGTAGTCTAGCATTAGGATGCTCACTTGAGATTTGGGGTGGGAAGGTTCCCCACGTCTCACCTCCCCCACTTGGTGTGGGAAGTGAGAGTCTGGACCCTGGTGTTTGTGGGGTGAGGTGGTTGATCCCCTGAGAGGAGGGGATTTGACATCTCTCAGGAGCAGCTCCCATGAGCTAATGTAGCTCCTTCCAGGTGAAACTGCAAAAACTGATCCTCCTGCTCTGCCTTTGTTCAGGGGTGTTGGTACAGCTGCTCCCTGTGTCCTTGTGTGTGGGGGACACCCTCCCCACCAGGGCTGGAGCAGAAGGAAGGAGGTGCCAGCTCTGTGTCTGTCAAGACTGAACAGGCAACTGGATGCAACTGAAGGAAAATTCTGTCTGTGCCCAGGCAGGGAAAGCTGGGGTCTCCAACACACCTGGATATGCCCAGGGTGCAGCAAAAGCTCTCAAGAGTTGCAATTTTGGGCTGGAGTTAAATGTAAACACCACGTGTGTCTCTCTCCCTTTTTCCTGTCTAAATGGTCTCCAGGTTTCTTTTTTGGATGAGTCTTTGGCCTCTTCTGACTGCTGTTTCGTGTTCCCTGCTGGGCTGGGGTGTCCCTCTGGCAAAGCTTTGTTCTGCATGCTGCCAGGTGTGAGGCTAGGAGGAGCGCACTGTCATAACAACTGCACAGATTTTACTGGGATGTGTTTGTGCCTACAGGGCCACTCAAAAGCCATGCCTTGAAGGTCTGAGGCTCACCTTCCCACACGCATCAGTGATCCTAAATAGGTAATGAACCATATGTAGTTAAGATGCAAATGTAAATTATCTTATTTTCAGCTTGGCTTGCATTAAGCTGTTAATTTCCATTAGCGTTAATGAGAAATTACACCCAAAGGTTTTCTCCAGGCTAGAGTTCTTATCCTCCTAACAATAATTTCACTTTTACAGTTTCTTTCAATTGAGGATATTTGTATTTTGCAAACTTAATTAAGATTTAATTAATTAACAATATCCCTGGAAGGAAGACCAAATGGCATTTTCCCAATTTTACCAGTGAGTGAGTGGAGGTTGTTCAATGGGATGTGGGACCTCTGGCTCTGATATTGACATTTGAACCGCTTGTGCCACCAATTTCAACTGACTGGGGACTTTGACAAGTTTCTGTCTCATGTCCATCCATATTTATCACCTGAAGTGTTGTTTCTTTGACAATTGTTGAACTGAGTTGATGCATGGATGGGAGAGCTGTTCTTTTGAGCCAAGGACCTCACCTGAACACAGCAGCTCTCTTTGCTCTGTTTGCTGTTCCTTTAAGCACCCACAGATCTGTTGAGGCTTCTGTATGTGCATTTATGGAAGAGCAGACAGTTTCCACAGCTGTCTGCAGAACCAGAGCCTGTTTTGGCTGAGAGCTGTGCCTGACACTGTGAAAGACCACACCAGGATTTGCAGCCTGTGATTTCCCACTGGATACCTCTGTCTGAATGAGCAGCCTCAGTGCTGTTCACAGTGGCTAGCTAATTCCTGCATATTCATTCCATGTCGTGTTTGTTCCTAGCACTCAATCAGATTTGTAAACCAAATTCACAAATGATGGGGAGCATGTTTTTCTCTGCAATTAGGGTGATTCACCGGTGGCATAACTAACAGAAGAACAGGAAACTAAGAAATTATACCCTTCTGCTGGAGTCTGGGGGTGGGACTTGGGAACAGAGATGGTAGGAAACAGAAAGAGAGAATGAGAATGAAGGGGAGAGGATCAAAGTACTAAAAAGAGGCAAGAAGATGTGGAGATGAGACATTGGAACAAGAGAAGTGATTACAGCACACAAGAAAGTCTGGGGAAGCGGCTGTGCATAAAGAAAGATATTTCACTTTCCACAAGGGGAAGGAGATGATGAAAGAGGGGCTGGCAGAGTTTGTTACTGTCTGTCTCTGATCACTTCTTCACTGCTGTGCAGCCTCTGTGTTGGACAATACCATTGCTTCAGGTGTATTTTTATCCCTTTTCCTTCAAGTCCCATCCAGAGAACTGTACAATCACGTGAATCTCAGTTTTTATTTCAAATAGCTGGCATAACCTGGTTGGAAACTTGAGAAGTGGATTCTAAAAATTCAAGCCTTAAAGGAAAAGATAACATATTTGAAATTGTCTTAATGAAGGATGACATAATTATTTATGTTGAACAACTGCAAAATAAACAGTTTTGTAAGTTTTGTGGGGTCTTACCCTTTCTATAGCTCTACACTAAAGTTCTTAAATCTCTTGACTTGCATTTTAACTTTGCATCATGAAAAGAATAGAAAAGATAAAAACCAATCCCTTTTCTACCTGTATCTCTCTTTAACATCTCTTTTGAATTTTAAAATCTTATTTGGAGAAGAAACAATTCCAAACTGTAATAACCATGTCTCTGAGCGGCTTTATGCTGGCTGGAAGTCACTAATCCTTTTATGTCATCCTTTGTGAGGATGATCCTTGTCTAGTCTTATATATTGATTAAAATTAAGCATGACACAAAACCTTTATAATCTTAAAGGATTATCCTTTTATGTTTCTCTCTCCTCCTTTTTTTTTTTTTTTTGAATTAACTCTTTTGTATTCCAGCTGATCAACAAGCTGCCTTTTTTTTTCTTAAACAGAAATGTTGCAGAGTGAATTGATTTCCTATTTGCTTATGTTCAGCTTTAATGAAATATGCAAATGGACACTTCCAGGGCACAATATTGCAGGTTAATTTGAAAGTAGACATCTCTGTCATGTGTAGGATAAGGAGCCCATTTATGCAAATAGTGATTAATAGAGATGACCACAAAGAACACCAGAATTATTTCTGTGCCAAAACATTTTTTCCTTTGCGTTAGTTTATACCTGTGCAGCTTTGTTGGCTTAGGGAACTGTCCTCACACATAGCCATGATGAATAATCTGGTTCTTGGGATGTGTGGGTTTGGTTTGGTTTTGAATTGTTGAAGACAAAAATTGATTAACTGCAGTTTTTGATGAATCGTGCCAAGTGGGAGAGTAGGATCCAAATCATATTGAATTTGGTCTGTGTGGCCAGAACTGTATGTAATTTATATTTTTCCCTTTAGGACTGGGACATAAAGGGCCATCTGTAAAACAACCAGTTGCTAGAAGCAGCCTCAGAACATGTAATTTTTAGAACAAACTCCAATGAACTGCCTGGACACATTTCTCCTCCTCACTCACCAGCCCTTGCAACCCTGGGCTTTGCTGTTCATTTTAAGAGTGCTTATCTGGTACCCTGTGACTTCTGAAAGCAAGTGTGCTGCACTAACCCTGAATTTACACTAAACAGTTTTTTCTTCTTGTTTCTAGTTGCTAAGAGGAGGTGATGTTGGTAATTCCTGCTGCCAGCTGTATTTGTCAGGTGGAGGCCAGCACCTGTCACAAGGAGCAGTCATGTAGCTGAGGAATGCTCTGTGCCAAAGTCTCACTACCCACAGCAACTCATCAAAATGTTTCCAGAAGCCATGTAGGCAAAGGTAAAGTACAGGGCTGTTTGCACATGTGTTGATTACTGTGTTGTAAATAGAGATTTGTTTATTAGGAAACAAGAATGGAAAATGGAATTTGGGGGTCAGCATGGCAAGGAAGGATGTGATGATTGGAATAGACAGCTGTGTTTGTGGGAGACCTGCCCAAGGTGTCCTCTGTGGCCTAGGGAGACACTCCTGCCCCTGCTCTGGGGGGCTTACACTGCACATTTGCCAGACCTGTGAATTTCTAAAGGGTCTCACCTTGACCAGAGGCACCAGGTGCTTCCACAGCATAAATAAACAACAGTGCAGCACAGGATGCATTGCTGTGCACAGCAACTGTGCCAATAACCAACAGCACCTGGCAAAATGTCTTGAGCACTGGTGAAAATTGTACTCTGAGCACAAGACAAAAGTTATGACAAGGTTATCATCTGTTCAAACATTAAGTTTGTGCTTTTCCTGAGCAGGTTGCTGGGAATAGACTTTCCCAGGCTACCACTTAATTACAATTACTGTAGTTACAGGGTTAAGGAATAAAATCTCTTTTGGCTTTCAGCAGGTCAAATTGTTCATTAACAACATCTGGACAAAGCCTAACCAGCTCACATGCTTAAAAACCAATTAGATTCATCCCTGGTTTTACTAAGGTTCTCTTTGGTCTTAAAAGGTTCATAGCAAAATTGGAAGGAGCTGGATCTGCAGTCAGTCTTTTGGGGCTGGACATTTCCTTTCTTCCTTCTTCAGGGTTAATTCCTTTTGATACAAATCCAACCTCTTCGATTATTTGATGAGGTTTGTCTCTCTGTAATCAAGAATCCACTGACAAAACTGGCTTCAAACTGGCTGTTAATAGCTTAGTAACAATGCCTGCTCTTCTGGGGTGTCCCCTATGATATTGGGAGGGTATTAGGTTTTTCACTGAAAATCTAAGCTATGAAACCTGATTTCTGCTTTCTGTACCTTTCAACCTATTTCCTGATAGGAAAAACTGTACAAGGTTATGCATTTATGAGCACTTGTTTACTTTTTAATCTAGAAGTCAAAGCTAAGACAACTTTTAATCAAAAAGTTTTGATTAAAAAAGTCAAAAAACAACAACTTCCCATCCAAGTCCAAGAATTCCCCTTCCTTTGGCACTAGCAAAATAATGGGGGAAGTAACTGAACCCAAATCCTTTCCAGAGCCTCATTCACAAAGAGGTTTTTACTTTGCCTCTGGCTTTAGCAGGTGTAAGAGCATTGCTAGCAAAGCACTCCTCCATCCCCAATATTCTGGAGTCTGTGATGGGCATGGCCCAGGGCTTCCAGGTTACCACCCACGAGCCCAGAGCTCTCCCTCCTCCTAAAGAACTCTTTACCATCTCTGATAATGTAGGAATCTAGTTCAGTAGTTTTTCTTTTAAAAAAATGTACTATCTGAATTGAATTTCTAAAATACACAAAGCCATCCAGTGCTGAAATAATAACTCTGCTGTGCTACCAGGTGGAAACAGCCTTGAGCTTGTCAGCATAATCTCTTCAAGAGTCTGCAGGTAGCAATGGCTAGATCATGTCCCATGATGTGACTCTGGAAATCAAATAATTTTTCAAAGAAACCAAAAGTAAAATTTAAAAAGTAAAACTTTGTGACTTTATGAGCAAACTGACATTTAAAAGTAATTTTAATTTAGTAATGTAAAGCAAAACCAGCAGCTAATTCCCTAAAGCAAGGCAGAGCTGTGGAGGCTGTTCTGCTTTAGTGTGACAAAAAATGCTGCTGTAACAAACTTGGACAGTGAGGAATTGGATGCACTCCCTGTGAGCACATCCTTCCTAACAGGAGCCAGGAGCAGCAGAGGTTTGGCACTGCCCTGCCTTGCCTTGTGCTGCCTCACAGGGGTGGGATGGAGGGGTTTGCCCAGAGGTTGGTACCTTCATGGCAGTTACCAAAAGAAGCACTTTGGACAAAGCACTTTGGGCAAAGATATTTAACTTTGGCAAAGTTGCAACACTCATTAAATAGTTTCTTCCACTAGACAGCATTGCTCTAAGGCCTGTCCAACTTGGCCTTGAACATTTTTCACCTACAGCTTCTCTGGGGGCACCTGTGCCAGGGCCTCACCACACTGAAAGGGAATAATTTCTTCCTATTATCTAATCTAACCCTGCCCTCAGACAGTTTAAAGCCATTTTCCCATGTCCCATTACTCCATAGCTGTTTGAAAAGTCCCTCCCCAGCTGCCTTTAGGTGCTAAAGGTCTCCCCAAAGCCTTCTCTCCTCCAGGCTGATCAACCCCAGGTCAGCTCTGCTCATCCTTGTGGTCCTCTCTGGACCCACTCCAACAAATCTACATCCTTCTAATATTGGGGGGCCCCAGAGGTGGAGGCAGCACTGCAGGGGGAACTCAGCAGAGCAGAGGAGCAAAATCACATCCCTTGATCTGCTGGTGCTGTGTTGGTGTTTTTACAAATGGGACTGGACTGCTGGGAGATGTTCCTTCAGCTTTACTGTGACATCAGCCTCCTTACAGGGTGAGACAATTGAAAGATGCCAACAGCTCAACTCCTGCCAACAGCAGCCAAAGATCTCATTGTTACAGGGCATTTAAAAACTTTCCAGCCAATAGCAAATTGCTAAAGCTTACAGACAATTGTTCTAGCCAGTCACTAAAAGCACAGGGACACCTGCTTCAAATAATGCTTGCCTGTATGCTTTCTATTAACAATACACAATACTCTATTATTAAGCTTCAACCCTTCTACTATCTTGCTAGACATATTTTTCTGCAGTCTTAAGGTCTGTCTTAGCCAAGCCTAAAAACTCAAACTATTGTTTTGTGTCCTTGCTTTCTATATTATTGTATCTTCTCTGCTTTCAGGGTTTGCAGCTGCAGCTAGCTCTCAGTTCTCTGCTCTTTCTGTTTCTGAGGCCTGCTTTCACAGCTTCTGAAAGTCTTCTTACCTTCACTATTTCCCACAGGTGCTGCTGCTTCTGATGCAGCCCAGGACACTCAGTTGGCTTTTGAGGCTGTGCCTGCACATTGCTGCATCATGTTGAGCATCTCACCAATCACACCCCCAATCCTTCCCCTCAGGGCTGCCCTGGATCCACTCTCTCCACAGCCTGTATTTGTTAAAGCATTGTTAAAGCAACCTTTAGAGCATTTAGATTTAGGTTGTTAAACTTCTGTGTTGAGAGGATGGAGCTGTGATGGAAGAGGAGCTTCACTGCAGGTATCTTTCCAAAAGAAAGGCTCATCCCTGGCTCTCCCACAAGCTTTAATTTCATCACCTCTCATGACAAATGAGGCCAAAGGACGCAGAGCTTTTGCTTCCTTCTCTCTTCTCACTGGCTTTCTTCCCAGAATTTGGTGTGGCTCTGACTTTAATTTGCCTCTTACTCTCTTCAACAGCACATTTGTGCTTTTAATATTCTGGATTTACACCATGTGCTGGTGTGAATTAAAAGCTCATTTGCAGCTGCTGTTGTATTAAATGGGTTTACAGCTGCCAGTGCCTCCTGAGTGTGAGCTGCTCTGCTGCAGGCCAGCCCTGCAGTGGAACACACAGGAGGCTGTGACCATCTGTGGTTTGTGCACTCAGGTCAGGGCAAGGCTTGAGGTGGGAAGGCTCAGTTCTGGCAGGTCCACAGCATTTGGAAATGATGTCTTTAATAAGGCTGGCAAGGCAGAGGGGAAATGCTGCTGCAGGACAGTCCAGGAGCTGACAGATCCCACCAGTAACAGCAGGAAAGGGCTCCTGGTGCTGCTGGGGCTGAGGGCTGTGGGTGCAGGCAGAGTCCCTGCTCACACAGAATAAACACCCTACAGAGAGGAGCCTGTGCCTGCTCTGTGCTGCAGACATTGCCTGTTTCACCCATGCTTTGGCTGTCACTGCTCAGTGTCCTTTTGCTTTTTTGGCTTGTGAGCACCATGATGCTCAATTCTAGTGCTTTGCAGGGGCAGCCAGAGACCTGAGGGGTTTGAAACCACCAGTAATTCAGGGAGAACTTTGCTGGTTGTTGTGTTACTGGTACACATTTACTGAGTTTAATTTGGCAGATCACGGGGAGGAAATGCACACAGCAATGGAGGGCAGGGCAGGTCGAGGGAGGAAGAAAAGGGGAAAGGACTGAAGTGTATTTTTTCAACTTATAAGAACATTTGACAGTGTGAATTACTTGAGTGCAATTTTTTTATCATATCTCACATCAGTGGTTACCAAAGGGAGAGCCCAAAATAGTGCAGGAGCTTCTGTTAGATAGCTTTGACCCTCTGCACCAGAGGTTTGAGGGCCTGAAGAAACCTTGTGCATGAGTTAGAGGGATTTTTGGCAGCACAGGTTAAATGCACATTATATTGTAATGTAAGTGAGCAAGGCTGAGGCACAGAAAGGGAAACTCTCAATGCCCAGGCAAGTGGGAGAAACTTCTGTTTTACTGTGAGCATGGGAGGTGGGGCAGCCTCTTCTGTAAGGGTCAGCAGCAGGTATCTGCTGGCTGCTCTTTCCTTAGAAGCACAATTAGGCAACTGAGTGAAGTGCTGCTGCTACCTTTTGGAGGTTGTGAGCAAGAAATAGGAGGTGGATTCATATAGTGCAATAACAGCTGAAAATGAAAGAAAAACAAAGAAAACAAAAAGATTAGGAGGACTTTTCCCAGCTGGGCTTTTACGCTGGTTTGAGCATAGTGGGATTTCAGAAATACCCAAAAGACAGAATTCTGACTTTCTGCACTCTTAGTTGAAAGAAAATTCATTTGGAAATCGAGTATTGCTCTTAATGCTTCTGATTTTGATATGTTCACTTACAGAAGGGAGGCATATATGAAAAATAATTAAGTAGCATTGGCATTTTCCTGCTGCTCAATTACATCACTCATCTCTTGAGGATGACAGTTATCAGACTGCAGGTGTGGCTATAACCCACATTTCTCTGGAGATGACTTTTTTGGCCATGTTTGAAAAACTGTCATAAACCTTGCTGTCTTTGTTTTCCATTTTTTAGCTCTTGGTTTTATGGGAGGGAGGAGGACAAGGGAAAAGGTAGGGAGGAACATGACAAAGGGAAGAAAATAAATTAAAAGAGTGATGTTTGCTATTCCAGCAAGGTAAAGAAGAAAGAAGGCCATTCCTGGCAGTGCCCCAGGAAAGTGCCACTCAGCCTGACTGGTTCTCCTGGGGTGAGTTGCTTCCCTCTAGAGTAATCCCAGAAGACTGCTCTGAGAACTTGAATTTACAAGTGATTTCAAGGATGTTCCTTTATCAGGGCTACACATCAGAAACTATATAAATTAACACTCTCGTTAGAGCCCATGAGTTTGTCTCTTAAGAATCACCTGAGAATATCCCTATTTAAATGTAAATGCAGCCTTCCCAGGGCGCTGCAGGGATTTCTCCCTCCTAAAGCACAGAAGGGAATAGGGCAAGTGAAAGGGAACCTTTTCACACACCAGATCTGAAGGATGAGGATTTCTTTCTCTCCGGGTAAAATTTGTTACTTGTGTACTTTTATGCCCTGTAAGTCAATAAAGCATAAGCCCAAACCATTGTGTTTTAACATACTGGTCAAGTATAACTAATTCTGCAGTTTCAGAAAACTCCTTTTTCAGTGGTTATTACAGTGCCTGTTTCCATACTGTATCTCCCCTAAAAGGAAATACAGTCCTTTAGGAACACAGGACCTAGGTCAGAGGAGAGGCCAAATTCTGGTGTTGGCTGCACAGAAAACACAACCCTCAGAAAGCCATCACAATCATATTTCGGATTTGTGTCCCTTTCTGCTGGCCAGCTCCTGTTCTTGTGCTTCCACACTTAGCAGCAGCCAAAGCTTGAGCTGCTGTGAGCTCCTGTGAAGAACCTCTTCCTTTGCCTGAGTTTTTCTGGAAATCTCAAAAAGTTTTATTTGAAGGTTGCAGAAGATCTGCCAAAACAGGGCTGGGCAGGACAGGGGTGTAGAGCAAGGAACTGAGGCAGTGCTAGGGGAAAACTTGGGAAAGCCTGGATGGAAAACTCACCTCCACGTGGGGCTGGGGAGTGCCCCACATTCAAGGGCACACATGCAAGAACTCTATCTGGGAACTGCTGTGCTCAATTTAAGCTTACCTGCTTTCTGTTTAGTCACTGAGCAATTGGTGTTGCTGTCTTGCAGAAGCAAATGCAGCACTCTCTCTGAATAAACTGAATTCACCTGGTCATTGTGCTGAAGGCAGAGCTTGAGCTGAGGTAAAAGATGCACCAAAATTAGCTGTGCTGGTTATGAGAGACTAGGCCAGGTGAAAAAAGCAGAAATGCTTTCACACTGTTTTGCTAGAGATAATTCCGTTCTTAGCTTTAGAAACCAGTTCTGCTGCTAGATACTGGGCTGTTTTTGTTTTCCAGAACTTCAGTTTGTATTTAACAGGCTGCTTCTGGGAGTCAGCTTTCTCCTTCCCTGCCCTCACCCTTCTTTAAGATCTTAAGCAACTTTGACATTGAACAATTATTGTGAGGGTCTGTGAGTGTCTCTGCTTTCCTCAGTGAATTTTGGTTTGTACAGCTCAGTTCAGACTGGAGGATTACCTTACACTGTTAGAACCTCTAAAAATTACTTTAGGCCCCCTGACAATTGGCACAGCTGTTCTTTGGGCCTGTGCAAGACCACAGGCTCTCCATGGATCTGAAAAACATAAATTAAGAACCACTGAACCACACAGAGTTCAAATAATTCCTCCAGCAATAATGGATACTTTTACCTGCTGCTCCCTCTCCCAGCTCTGATCAAATCCAGCTTTTCCTGTCTTACCTCAATGGGTAGAAAGCAGTTGAAGCAGTAGACTGACTGGAAATAGGAAAGCACAATTTCTTCAAGGAACCCTTCACATGAGCCACTTAAGGGGAAAAAATAAAATTGCTTCATATAAAACTCCATGGTTTATTGCCTAATCTAGGAAAGGGTAGTAAAATAGTACTGAGTTGGAATTTTTTTAATTAAACCCATGCTTGATGACTTAAAGTTTGTTTAGGATTTCTAGCAAAGATTAATACACAATAGCAAGCCAAACAATTTATTATTTCAGAGCTTGTTGTCATGTAATTTGTAGAACTGAGTGAAAAAGAGATTATTACATTCAAACAAATTTATTGTTCTGTAGCCTGGGGTTTTTCTTTTGGTTGTGTTTGGCTTTTTTTTCATAAAGTAAAAGTAAATAAATTAAAGCACTGAAGCAACTCTTGGAATTTCCCCAGAGACATGGGATACTCACACAGGCTTCAGCCCAGAAGCTCTGAATTCTATTGATCAAGGCAGAAGGCTTGGGTTTTCTTAAAGCTGTAATCACATATTCTCATAAATGTAGAATAGAAGTGGGTAAATCATTTGTCTGATCTTTAAAGCAGCTTGTTTATTAAGGGAGAGATTTAGGATATAAAATTGCACGAGAACATGTACCTTTATATTAGTCTTGGATTTTCAAAACCTTATGGTTTCTCAGCTACAGGAAACAAAAAACTGCAGAATCCTTCCTGCCAACTTCATTTTTTTTCTAACAAATTTGCAACAGACACCTCATTAGGGAGACTGTTCTTGATCAAACTTTTCTGTGAGTTTTCTTAATCACCAAATTGAATTTCACCTCTTTCAACTTGAAAACCATTATTCTTCACCTTAATGACAGGACTTGATTTAAACTATTCCTTTTCATTCACTATGTTATTACAGTTCAGGATTAAAAGTTAAAGAGAAGCCATCCCAAAGCCTCACTGTACTAAAATGGAAATCTTAATTTCACTATAAATGACACAAATTTTCAGGGTATGGCTGCATGAAGAACCTCTCAACTCATCTCAAAGCTTTTTAGAGGTTTCTTCCAGTTTTCATTCCTGACCCCGTATAGCATGAGTTGAGGAGCCCCTCAGTTGTGGAGGGGGGTGTGGGCTGGCATTTCACTGAGCCCCCAAAAAAGATTTGGTACAACAGAAAGGGGTGGGGAGGAGTGGGAGCAGGATGAAGCAGGTCTTTGCTGCAGGGGAGGAGTGGGAGCAGGATGAAGCAGGTCTGCTGCAGGAAGTGCTGGGCACAACATGCTGAGAGCCACACAGGAATCCAGCAGGATTTTACCCTTAATGCTTCTACGTGATCATTTGGTGATAGGGAATTATGACTAACTGAATGCTAGTTGGACAAGATGTGTATGTTGAACAAGACAACTGGGGACAGATTCTTACCCTTCTCATAGAGTTCCCATGAAGTTCAAGGCTGTCTGAATTTGGATGTCCATAGAGAGAAGTTAGGCTGATGTTGGCCATTGGGACCTTTTAGAGTTGTGGTATGTTTATGTCACTCAAGTTAAATTTTTCAGAAAAATTTGAAACTTCACTGAGAGATTTCCCTTTGAAAGGCAGAGGCCACTGTCAGTAAAGCAGCAGTTGCTGGGCTGAGTGCTGTTTCTCTGTCAGAACTCAACATGGAAGAAAAGGCCGTGTGAAAGCACATCCCTGTGTGCTGGAATAGATCTGGTTCCTGGCTGTGAGAGCCTTCAAGTCACATGGGCAGCAGAGATGTCCTCTGTGTGCAGTGACAGATTTCACTGTGCTGGTTTGGAAAGACAGGTTGTCTGCCAGGGAAAGCCAGAGCTTCCCTTGGAATGGAGAATGCAAACCCGCTCCTGATGAATTATTATGGTTTTGAAATTAAGGGGCTCTCAGGAAAAGATAGGGGAATAGGAATAACAGTTCTTTACTAGGAAAAATAAAATAAAAATGTAGTAATACAAAAAAAGCAACCAAACAAAAAGAAAACACTGACAGGATCAGAACACAGCCTGACCCCCTGTTGGTCAGGGTGTTGGGAGCAGCCCAATCCAGCCCTCCTGCAGTGACAGATGTGGTTCTGTTGGAGCAAGGATCCTGGAGCAGGGTGCAGTTTTCCTCTGAAGGTGCAGTGGTGCTGAGATGGGTCTGGTGTCCCTCAGGGAATGCAGTGCACACAGACTGTGCTGGTGTTGTGAATGTCAGGTTTTCTCCAGGTGGGAATGCTGGGCTCCTCCCCCTGGGTGGAGCATCTCCCCCTGGGATGCTGGAATTGTCTGAGACCTGCAGTGAGCCTGGCTGGCCCCTGAACAGCAGAGATCCCCTGCAGGGAGGGTGGGTCCTGGAAGGGATAAAGAAAACACCTCCCCAGCCAGTTTCAACAGCTGGCAATAGAACACACTGCTGGTGGCACCTTGCATTGCAACCCAAGACACCAAACAAGATGTGACCAGAGCCCAGAGAGGCCTTTCTGGGTACTTACATTTACAGAAAATGTGAATATCTGCTGTCATTCTGTGCCTGTACAGATCCCAGAGCTGTGTTCCAAAACCCTGCACTGAGTGTTCCTACCTGCTGTGCTTCCAGTGCAGACATGCAGAGTGCCATGTATTTTATTTAACCCCTTCTGTGCCACTCTGGGCTGTGTGACACTGGGTGAGCACTGGGAGGTTGCTGGTTCAGGTCTCTAAGGCAGAGGCTTGCATGGCAGCCCTGGCAGAGTGCAACATCCCAACCATGTCCCAGGCCTTGGAGAAAAGTTGGCTCTGCTGGGAGCCCCTGAGGTGCTGGAGCAGGGCAGGAGCCTTGGCAGTGTAAGTGACAACCCATGAGAGGCTGGGGTTGAGTACAGTGACATTGTTGCCCCAGTGCCGTGCAGGGGAGAGCTGCCAGCTTTCCAAAGAGCCAGAGCAGCCACCAGCTGCTGCCTGCTCCTTCTGGAGATCTCCTCCTGTCCTCCCCTCCCTCAGAGGATTCTGTGGCAGAAGGGATTTATCCACAGCCACGTCTCCTTTGCTTGGAGACCTTCCTCCCATTATTTCTGATGTCCTCATTCTGACCCAGTGCTGCTGCTTCTTTTTGTGCTCACCCTACATCATCTGGGATTAGGGCACTCTCCTTCAAATCATTAGCTCTTGCTTCTACTTTGTCTCTCCAGCTCTTTTTCACAAATCCAGTGGAGTAATGGGACCTTAGATCTTTCTTTTGAAGTGTTTTCATCTTAAGATTCCAGAATGCATTAATTCCTCCCTCCCTCCTCTCTGTACTACTAGAGGAAAGATTTTTATATAATGCTGTAGGCTCCCAAGCTCAAATAAGAGACATTGGTAAGGAATAAGAAGTGAAGCCATAGAGTGGAGCAGAACTCCATTTTGTGTTCAAAAAACATACTAGATGATTCATAAGAAAATAATACTAATGTTTCAAATTATTATTGTCCTTTAGCAACCAGGAATCAGGGTTGCTGCTGCCATTTCATGATAACTCTTCTGGAAGGTGCCCAATATGCATTACCCAGCATTGTGACTGTGTCTGATGTGCCTCTGGTTTATGTATAGGTAAGAGAACAGCTATAGACAGCTTTTTATATTTAGCAGCAGGTTTGTAAGGATGAAGAGAAATGCCTGCACACCTGCATTGTTCCCATGGTGCCTGAGCACTTAAATGTCTTTCTCTGTTTGACATCCTTTGTATTTTAATAACACACAGAGGCATCAACAGAGATGGGAACTCTATTATGTGAGACACTAAGTGAACATGAGAATGGCAGCACCTGCCCCAAGTAACAGACTGTCTGAAATAGACAAAGCAGGCACTAAAAGGTGCATTATCTCCATTTATAGGTAAGGCCATGGGATAAATGAAGACTCTTGCAGTTACACACAGTCTATAATAGTCGTAGTCATTGAACCTCTAACTCTAGAGTTGCAGACCTGTGTTTTTTAAAGAGAATAACTGCTGCTGTCTTGGAAACAATTTTATCTGCTAATAATCATGATGTAAAATGAAGTAATGCAGGTATTGAGACAGAAAGATGATGTGTTCAGATTATTACTTCATGGGGATGTTTCGCAGGAATGGACATTAGGAAGCAGGTAAAGATTTTTTAATTTTGAACGTGGGGAAAAGTGCAACCTGTAACTAAAATAGAAAGATACTTAATTGTCCTTCTCCACTTTCATGCCTCTGGTGTTCCCTGGATTTACTGGAGGCATTTAGGTCTTAAACTACACTAAGGAAAATTCTATATTGCCCCAACAGCCTATCCCAGAGGGTAGGCTTCATTGGGATACAACTCCAGTGCAGAGTTCACTGCTGAACTGCCTGGGTCCCAGCAGCAGCTTCCCCAGATTTAAAGGAAATCCTCCAGTTTCTAAATGTATTTACATTTAGTTACTCTACTTAAAATATAGGAGGAGAAAATACATATAGTCCCTCTAATTCATCTTAAAATTCAAAGGCTAAAAACCCACCATTTCTTCAGGAAAGAGCCTTTTGAGATTATCAGACCCACTGCCCACTATTTTTAAGTTGGATGTGCAGCCCTGACACTTTGTTTCCTGCAGTGGATGAGGAACTGCATGTGGCAGGTTTATGGAAAATGAATTCCTCACCTTCAGTGAGACTTGAGGAGAGCATTGGTGCCATCTGCACTGATCCCATTACAGCCAGTTTATGGACAGCTGGGATGTCGAGGCATCCACTCTCCTCATTAATCCCCCATTCCACTACAATAAACTTCTGCAGAGATGGCAACACATTGCAGATGGAATTAATCCACCATGGCAGGAGCTAATTAAGAGAACAAATCTGAAGCAGTGCCTTATGGCTTTAATTCCCTTTTTATACCTGCAGGGCAAGGACTGTTAAAAATGAAAAGAAGTTAAGCGTAAGCTGGCACTGGCTTTAACCATGTCTGCAGTCTCAAATACTATTGCTCCTGCTCATTTCAGTAAAGCCTTGGATCAGACTTGAAAATAAAAAATTAATGAACTATGAGGAGAACAGAGGAAAAGAAGTTTTCATTAAGAATGCTCAGAAATCAACCTGAGCACTCTCCAAAGAAAGTTGATACACTTAATCTCAGCATCAAAGCAGAGTTTTGTAAGGTGGCAGATATTTCTAGGAAAGAGTACTCAGACAGATACAAAAGGTCTTTTCAGGAGGAAGTAAGGTATAAATCATTTGAGATTGTATCTTTTAGAGCAAGAAATAGTCTTCCACACAGTGTTGTGTCAGGGTGAGAGCAACCAGCTGTGCTTGTGTCTTCCAAAGGGGAACTCTCTTTTCATAGATTTTGGAATTTATGATCTTCATTTAAAAGAAAATTAATAATCCTGAAGCCTTTCATTATCTACCAATTCAACGCTCTGATGAGCCCCCAACAGCTAAAGCCAAAAACGGGGGATGAGGAAAACAAAAGCCTCTGTACATGATTTTATGAGATATTTTTGAGTGCCTGTATATAAATGACCAATAGCAGAGGAAATGAATGAAATGTGCACAGGAGCATATGGGAAATGTTGGAGCTACTGGTGATCTGTGCAGTATTTATGTGTAAAACCTTGAGGTGTGTTTTCTGGAGCAGAGCTTTGCAAAATGTGTTATTTCAAACTCGAAGAGCTCTATTTGTAGCCCACTGAAGCATGTACTTGGCTTTAAGCATATGTTGAAGACTGTTCTCTCCTTGTCAAAACACTTTGGGCTAAATACACAGAAGATCTAAGAGTAAGGATTAGTATTATGTGATCTGTCTTAAGGACCTGTGTATCACAGTGAATTCCCAGTCCTGGCTTTAGACTTGAGGCTTTCCAGGCAGTCAAGTGGCTGGTACCACAAAAACAAGGGAGGACTTGATAAAGGCAGCTGTAGAAAACTGAGTAATTGACTTTTCCTTCCAGGAACTGAGGCAGCTCCTCCAACAAAAAAGACTCCTGTCTTTTCCTGGAATTAATTCCCTATGCCCTTACTTGTCAAATTAGAATGGTGGAAAAAATATGTCAGAGCTTGCTTTCATTTGTGACTGGTAATAGCACAGGAATTCCCACTCCATTCCAGATCAGTGGTCTGAACACATCAGGTGAAATAAAAGTAGGCCTGTGGGGAATTGCCTTGCAGCATCATCCACAGACCTGCCTGCACTGGGATGTTTAGGAAATAGAGAAGTCATTGGACCAGGTGTCAGCTACAGCTCTGAGGCATGTTTTGAAGTCTGTGGTTCTGTCTTGAGCATTTGGCAGTGTGTGAGGCTTGGATTCCTTGGTCCTTTTGCAGATCTGGGCACTGGGAACCACTGCCAAGGCCTGTGTCAGGCTCACGGTGCCAGTGTTGCCTTTGTCAACCTAGAAATGAAACTCTAGAGAAATTTTAGTATACAAGATAATATAAAAGTGGATCTTTATTTGGAGGTGTCCAGGGAAAGTTACAGATGGATGTCCACAAAATCCACCCACACAGTTTTCAGAGATTTTGGGAAATTAGCATAATTGATAAAAAGGACCAATTAGGAGGACAAGTGGTGATGCAGTTTCCCCCCAGGTCAAGCCCCTTCTCTGGAGCCACCCCCCTCAGTACTGGCTGTACTTTGTCCATGAGAATGTCCATCTTGAAAAGTTGCTTCAGGAACCTTGAACCTTGCTTCCAGAAAGAGCCAAAATTGGATAGGGGCCTTGTACCCCCAGGGCTTGGAGCTCTGGATTTTGTTTTGTCTTCCTGCCAAGGGAAAGGGCATGAAAAAGTACTGGGAAAACTGGCTGGAATTAATAGGAGATAGAGCTTCAAATATATGTGCAAATACAGAGGACATAGAAAAGGAAAAAAGGCAAAAACTAAGGTGACATCACTAGGAAGTGGGGTGAAAAATCCCCTGCAGAAATCACACTTAGAAAGGGAACTGTGACCTCAAAAGTGAATGTCCAGGTGGGGAGTTGGGGCATTGGTGTCCTCAGGGGAGAAGGACAATTGCAGCACCAGTGGGCAAAGCAGGGTGCAAATGGGTCCCCACCAGGGGCAGGTGAATGCAGAGCTGTGCTTCCCTTAGGAGGCCCTGTGGGCTCTGGGATGCTTCTGCTTCATACTGCCACAGCCTTCCTGCCTGCTGAAGTCAGTGGGAATTCTGCATTCCCTCCAAGTTCAAGGTTACTCTTAAGCACAGACATTAATTGGATTGGGAACAAGTCCTTTGCTGAGTTAGGGTCAGACATTCTTACATCCCACGTGCAGAGCATCTCATTATTAAAAGAATGTGTCTGATTCCAAAAAAAAACCAACAGCTTGGGAGCAGAACATCAAATGTGCTTTTGGTTGAGTTATTTGTCACTTGCTGTGTGTCTGTTACTTGCAATGAATTAGAATGATGTATTCTTAAATCCAGCTGAAAGCTGGTTCTGGACAATTAAGATTGATTTTTGTGTATGGATCCTTGTTCTCTAATAACTTACATGGGGACAGATATCCTAAATACAGGCCTCATTATTCTCCAAACTATGCAAATTCCTTACATTTTACTGCTAGATTATTAATGTCCAGTTGCTTATATATGATGAGACAGAGTCTGCATAAATTTTTTGCAAAAGTGCCTCTGAGCATGGATGCTACAAAAACATCAAAGTTACTACAAATCCTTCAGTCAGACAAGGCTCCTAGAGGTTTGGATTGTCTCAAAGTGAGAAATTTGAGCTTGAACTGCAAGATTGAATTTTTAGAAGGATTGCTGTGGGGAAGAGGAAAAAAAGTAAGGAACAGAGATTTTGGCCTATACTCTTTGGTCGTAGCTCAGGGAAGACTGTGAGTATTATTGACTGGGGATTTCACCTCCACATCATGAAAAAAAGATTGAAGACTTAATTTTACTTGTGGCAGGCAAGCATCAAGCCCTACTTCTGTAACTGTGTGCTCATCCAAGCTGCCAGGCCGGGCACAGCTTCATTGCCCTCCTTCATATCTGTGAGGAGAAATTGCAGGAGGCTGTCACAAAAGCCTGGGTTTAAAAAAGCCCCAGACACTGGAGCACTTACAGAAGTGCTGCTGAAAGGAAAGGACATGCTGTCTGTGTAGCAGAAGTAGGTTCATTCCAGGCTGACCCAAGTTCCATTCCTGCTACTTTCAGAGCAGCTGTTTGATTTGTAGGCAGGAGGAGCTGGACTCGGAATTCTTCTGGGTAGGCAGCTCCTGTGTTGAAGAGATAGAAGTCTTGACAGATATCTCTAGGCAGAAGATTCCCATATTTATTTGATCTGTAGCTGAAAAAGAATATTTTAATGACATTTGGCAATTCATGCAAAGGCTTTCAACTTAATTTTGCCCTATTGATTTTTTTTCCAATTAGTTCAGATGGCAGGTTAGTCTTTCATTTCTCCCAAACTGCTACATCTTCAGATCAAATTCTCACAAAAGCCTAGTTCAGTAAAACAATCCCAGTCTTCTACAGAGACTTGTGGTAAGGATCAGAATCCTTGTCCTAACCAGTTTTATTTCTCAGGGTCTGATGTTTATAAACCATTTGATACATAACTGTGTTATTTCACTTGGTGTCCTTAGCAGTTTTGTTTCGGGATTTTTGTTTCTTCAAAAGAAAACACTTTTTAGTAAGGGAGCAGAGCAAGAGTGGTTTATTTGTGGTTGTGTGGGTGAATAGCAAACCTGTTTTGAAACAATCTACAGTAGCATCATGGGGAGGAGGGAAGGGTGGAGAGGAAAACTGGGAAGGGCTCTGTTTATCTTCATTTCTGCCCTCGTGTTCTGCCAGGTCTGTTCCTCCACCCTCATCAGAAGTGACCATGTCCTGTAAAATTTGAGCAACTCCTCAGATTGTTCCTGCTCCCATCAGGTAGAGAGGGCTGATGCCTTTTTGGGCTACCTAAAAACTGAGACCAGACAAAATCAAGAGAATAAAAAGCAGTTATATTTATTGAAGGGCCTCCAGGTGCATTTAGGACAAAGCCCACCCCAGGGGCTACACCCAAAAATGGACCAGGGCTCACAGGTTTTCACAATTTTATAAGTTTGGTTCATTTGCATATTGGGGTTAATCTTCCAATTACAGCTTCAGGTAATGAAGTCATTTACCCCAAGTTTGCTTCCCCCAACTCACTTTTGTTTCCATCTCTCAGGGCCTGAGGTAGTGAGGTGTCACTGATTCCCAGCCTGGAGAGGAATTGTTGTGTCTGACCAAAATGGGAAAGCAGCAGCTAACACTGTGTATGGAGTTTAGAGTTCTACACTGAAGAATTGCAGAATTACAAATACATGAAAAATATCAAAGCTGAAATCCTAAGGCATCAGGGCAAAGGCAGGAGCAGAGGTCCTGGGAGGTGGTGGCCAGGTGGGACATGTCTGGTGCATCCCTGCTCTGTCTGCCTGGCCTGGAGAATTGGGGTCCTGAGAGTCCTGGGGACAGGAATTCACTCCTGACTCCAGCACACCGAGCTGCAGCTCTGAATATCCAACAGATTTAGAATCAGAAGAAGTTTTGAAAAGACAATTAGGAGTTAAGCTATCCATCAAAGACACTAAAAGGCATCTAGGGAGGTTCATACTAGAACTGGGGGGAGGGAGGAGTTTCTAGTGGATTCTTTCTTTTGATATGTGAAGAATAAGGTTTAAGAATCTAACCACTTTCTTAAAATAATGCTTTCAGTTGTGTGGGTGGAAGTAACAAATCTTTCAGCTCATAAAACTGATGCTTTGTATAATCTCCTGATGTTCACTTACCTTGGCTGTTAATGGCAACTTGCATTCCAGCATAAACTCCAACCATCCCTGTGAAAGCACAGGGAAGATTTGTCCCCTGTGAAAGCCACAGGCCATGTGATGCCTTGGGGAGGCTGTCCTGAAACAGAGACTGCACAGAGCTGGAGAATAAAGCAGGTATTTATTGAAAGGTCTCTAGGATCCACCTTGGGCAGGACAAGAGCCTGGACAGGCCTACACCCAAGGTGGACCCAAAATGGTCACAAAATGCATGACCAGTCACGAGGTCTCACACTTTTGTAAGTTTTGGTCCATTTGAATATTGGAGTTAAATTGTCCAATTTACACCTGCATGTTGTGAGGTCCCGTCCTTCTTGTTCCTCCCTTCAGCCACCCTTTTTTGTGCTTTTGGGCCTGAAAGTTGTCCTTGGTGTACAGCAGGAAAAGGATTTGTTTTGTGTCCCTGCTGTGTGCAGAGCTGAGTGACCCTGACTGTGAGCTCAGAACTCATCTCTGGGCAGCACAGAATCTGAAAACATGAAAGCTCAAACTGAAGGCATCACATGAATGCCCTGAACACAGTGGATGTGCTCTCCCTTCTGGTCCATGAGCAAACAGTGCTAACTGTGGTGGGCAGGAGCTGCCCATACAGATTTTCTAAGGTTCCATCTTTGCATGGAAGGATGGGTGATGGGATGAGTCGGCTGGACTGTGGGAGTGCTGCACAGCCAGGGTGTGCTGGCACCCTGGCTGCTGTGTGTGTGCTCTGAGCCGATGTCTCGCCAGCATTTCTGCTATGGAAATCAATACTCTGATGAATCCTGCACTGATCAGTTAGCCTGTGGAAGAGCCTTGCAGCACCCAGTGTGGAATTCCACAAGCGGAATTGGCTGTAGCCTCTGGAGGGAGGGCAGAGCAGAGGAGAGCTGGGCTCATCTGAGAGACCAGGAAGCTGAGAGGTGAATAAATGATACCATGGGAGCACAGCAGTGTGTGCCAGGGGAAACACTGCCTTGTTTTGGCTCTTGGGAAGTGAGAATTAAAGAACCTGGAGTTTGTCTGTGCAGGTCAGGGTAAGGCCACACCAGTTACCTCGTGCAGAGGTCAGGATTTCTATTGCAGCTGTAAAATTAGGTGGGAGGATATGTATGTGTAAATATATGTATGATGCTTAAATCCAATGCAGAGTTTGTGCACAACAGACCAAAATGTAACTTTCTGCCATGGGTGCTCAAATGTACAATATTCATACTCTAAACTGCTGCCAGGAATGGAACATTGTTCTTATTTTCTATTTCCTTTCTTGGAGCTAGAAAATGAAAAGGGAGATCAGAGTCACCAAACACCTAATTTGCAAGAGAGGGCTTAACTGCTTGTTCCTGGGATTTAAAATGTATTTTGCAAACTTTTATCTGTTTGAATTGAATTTAACTGATGGAAGTGACACAGACAGCCTCACTCCCCAGCAGAGCAGTGCACTAAAGCAGATGGCTGGCCAAGGCCCTGCTCCATTATTAAACAGATCAGTTAGGAACCCAGAAAAAAGCACACTTAGAGCTTTCGTGTCTCACAAGGCCATATATTTTCTCTAAGATGAGGGAAAATTAATATGGCCTCTTTATTGGATGGAAAAAAAGGGTTTTCAATTTAACCTTGAGCTATTTCCCTTTACAAAGAAATTGCATAAAAGCAACAATGAAAAAATTTAATCTCCTTATGGGATAATAGAAGAGAGATCATCTGGAGTTTATAAAGCATCATAGTTAATGGATTCATTTTAATAATGACAGGTTTATCCACCCACATTGGCAAATCTTGATTTTTTTTTTTTTCTGAGTGCATGCATCCAGATTACACATCTTAAAGAACAGAAGGAAGTGTCATACAAAGGATAACAAAAGCACTCACTGTCTCTCCTTTGGCAGCTGACATGGACAGTCCCAGCATTCTCCTTCACACGTGGGTCTGTCATTTGGATACAGTCTCTGACCATCTTTTCTCTAAATCTTTATGTCTATGCCACAGGTGATTCCTACTTGAACCTTTGGTGTAGCATCTTTTCACTGCAGCTCTGAATCTCCTGGGGGCTTCTCCAGCTGAACTCCTACAGTGTTGTTTCCTGCAGCATTCACAGAGGTTCCTGCACACCTGAGTGCTCCCTGCAGTGCCTTTTGCCACCTGGTTCAGCTGTGGATCCTCTCTGTGTCCTTCTGCTCCTCCCTTTTGTTGTTTTGTGCTTTGTTGGGGTTTTCTCCTACCACCATCAGCATTGACTCTTTGCCTTACCTTTAAAGGCCCTGCCCTAACCCTTCATGTCCCCATTTTCCCTTCTCTCATGCTGCCAGGGCAGTGTCTCCCTTTTCAGTCAGGGATGCAGCTGTGCTCCATCCCTTACACATCTGGAAGGAGCCTCCCACAGGATGTGCCATTCTCCTCTCTGCATTCCTCTGTTTCAATCTTGCTTGGCCATGCTGTTAATGCAATTTCTGCCTGCTGCTGACCCCACTGCTGTGTTCTCCCTTTCTTCCTTGGTTGATTTCTGCCTCAGGCCCTGTCCTGTTGCTCTGTGAGCACGCAGGGGAAGAGCCTGACCCTTCTCTTCGTGTGCAGGGCACAGCCCTGCGTGTTCCAAGGCTACCACCACACCTCCTGGGCTCTATAGGAATACAAATAATTACCAGCAGATCTTTTCCCCATTGTCTGGAAATGCTTGCCAGCTTTGTGGCATTTCTTGTCAAAGTTTAGCCAGCCTTGTGAAGCAAAGTCTGAAATGGGGGAAGAAAGCACAGTCGATTATCAGTTCAGGAATAATTCAACACTGTCCTACATTGAGTGTTCATTTGTCTTCCACTTGCTGAATACATTAAAATTCTCCCACTTTGCCTCAGCAGACACCTTATATGCTGTGAAATTCCTCTGTCTCAGATGCACGTGATTGCCACGGCTGTCGGTGTCTCTGCAGTTCTGCTCCTCACTTTCTCTAATCAACAGGCATCCTAAGGTATTTGCTGGAGTAATTGGAAGTTGCCAGCTGTGAAGTGAGTTTGTGCTTCTGTCCAACCATTTGCTTGGATCTAATGTGAAAAGGGAAAAAAAAAATCCTCTTTCTGTTCTGTCTTTGCAGAGACTTTCTGAAGACTCAGGATCAATGAGTCTCCTTTGCTCAGCAGTACCTGGGTGGGAAATGGGAGAATTCTGGAGAGTTCCCCAGTGCCTCCTTCAGGACATGAGGAATCCTTAATAGCTCACAACAGGATATGCCCCAAGCTAAAATCTTTGGAAAGGTAATGTGTACTGCAAGTGCTCACAGAAGCCTCTCTTCAGTGCATTTAAACCTTTTCCTCTTCTTAGCATTGCCATCAGTGGTGAAGTCAGAGCATTTCTGGGGAATTCCCCCCATGCACATCACCCAGATGGCCCTGTACCACCACCCTGTAGCCTTTCCCTAGTGGAGTGAGAGGCCAGAGGTGATGGGCACTGCTCCAGGGGCACCTCTGCTCTTCCTAACCCTGCAGCTCTGGAGGAGGTTCAAAGAGCAGCTGAGTTGCTAAGTTAAATTTCTGGTCATGTTCCCAAGCTTCATGTAATGTATATTTCTCAGGAGCAATACTCACTTTGAAAAAGCTGTAACCAATAATTCCAGTGGAGTGAAATAAAGATTTTTAAGGTGAATCCTGTGCTGACAATAATGCTCTAAGCTCACAAACTCAGGAGTGAAGAGTTTAAATTTGCTACTCTTATTTTCACTTTTCATTTGGCTCAGTTTCTCCATTTCCCCTGCATTGTCTGAATCAAGGAATTCTTAAGAGCCTTGATTTTGTATCTTTCCAAAACTACTTAGGAAATTTAATGCAGGAAAAGCAGAGACATCCTTTGCAATACCAAATACTGATTAAATGTACTTGTGTATTTATTAACATTATCTGGATTCATCATTCTCGAGCTGTATCTTCCAGATATGCAGAGTAGGAGGAGGCAATCTTAACCCTGCACTTCCTTCTGGGAAGTCCAAGGCTAATTTTGAGGGAAATTTCCTCTCCTTTATGACAAACTTGCAGGATTTTAGATTATATACAGCTGGGTTGTAAATGGTTTTGTAATAGTTCCAGATCCCCCTGGATTTGCTATAGGCAGCACAAAAATTGCTTCTGTTGTATTCTGGATGGGAATATGGAAACTTAAAAGTGTTTTCAGGCATCCTGTGGTGCCCACTTCTCCTTCACAGCAGCAGCTGCATTTCCAGCAGTGTGTTCAGTGACTCCCACAGCTTTGGCCACCGAGTGTCCCCTGTTGGCACACACCAAACCCTACAGCAGGGACACCAACAGCCTCCTCACTTCAGGGGTGCTCCCCTTCCTCCAAGCTCGGAGAACACTCCCAGATCACCAACCTAAGCAATTCCCAGCCTCTTTCCTCTGGGATTATTTTATCAGTTTCTTCTGGAGGGTTAACCACCAACGTCAGCTTTTAAATATATGCCAAAGAAACTTCCTTGTTACCAGCTAATGCCAGGCTCCATTGGACCTCATCTCCTAAAGCACTCAACCAAGAAACAAATTTTATTCTCTTTTACTCACCCTACACCTACAATGTTGCTTGTGGTGCCCTGAAGCTACCTGCAAATACTGACCCAACAGGTTATTTTTTCTTTCCTCAAGGTGAGATATTAAGGTGAAGGGTGTCCTTCTGCCTTTATAAGTGATAACTTTCTGCTGTAAGGAGCCAAACCTCCCTGCTGGGGCTCTTGGGGCTCTTGGGCTGGGTTAAGGGAGCTCCTCCACTCCATGTCCTGTTACTGGATGTACACTTGTGTGTGGGGCACAGGGTGCCAGTGCCAGGAGACTCTGCTGGAGGTTACAACCAAACCCTCCTGTCCTTCCCTGCTTGTCCTTCCCTTCATCCAACAACTTCTCAGTTGCCATGCCGTCCAATAGAGATGAGCAACTCTGCTGTGAATGTTCTGTAGCCTAATGAATAAAACTTCATTCCCTATTGAGAGCAAGGTGCTGAATTTGAATGCACATTCTCCATGTCCCTGGGCATGCCAGGCCAAGGCTCTGCTTTGGGAGCCCCTTGCATTCATTGCTTTGGGAAAAGTGATCCAACAGGGTGGGAATTGCTCTTGGATTGTCTGTGTTTCCTTTTTGGTACAGCTGATAAGTTTGTTCATTTGTGAGTGTTTTGGAGAGTTGTGTTTCTGTCACCAAACTGGTAACTACTCCAAGCAATTCTCTTTCTTCCTACTTCTCTGTCAGCTTTACTTCATGTTAAGGAAAGGGGGGGAAATGTCCAAGATAGGTAAATATTTTTTTTTTTTTTTTTTTTTTTTTTTTTTTTTTTTTTTTTTTCCTCAAATGTATTTATTAGTCAATGAATAATTTACATGGATGATTCTTAGTTCACCAACTGTTTATGAGCAGTTCATTACCTGTGCTCAAATTGCAGATGTTTTGATTAGGTCCATGAAATGCATCACACTTGTGATCTTTTTTTGGGGTGGTTTCTCCAATGTCAGAGGAAGTTCTTCCATCTCTAGCAGCACTAGACCTGAATTAAGCTCAGCATAGATCTTTCTTGGTTACAGAACTCAGGCAAAACTTCCTAAAATCAGTGCAATCTTTGTGTTCATGACTGTCAGCCTTGGGCTGCAAGTGCTTCTCAGCCATTTGGGAGGAAATAGGGAGAGCATAGATGCCAATTCCTGCAGGGAGTGTGAGGGAACAGGCTCGTGGTTCTGTATGGCCTTTCATAGGTCCTTGATCAGTAGCCTGTGGATCCTGGTCCAGTCTGGGTAGATCCTGGGCTGAAAATCATGGGATTAAACCTTTAATTATGTGTCACAGGGCCAGGCTCTGGATATGAAAGCTGACAGCTCTGAATTGGCTTTACTCAGGGTTGTCAGTGTCATTATGGATGCACTTTTTTTTAGAATGTGTTTTACAGTTCTTTAGTCTTTCCTCTCTGCAAACAAGCTTTTCTTGCCACCTTTGATTTCTGTAACAGCCTCTGGTTGATTTTAAAAGGGCTGTATCTCTGAGGACAGCTTCAGCTGCCATTCTCCTTACACCCTCTTGGGACACAGTCTCAGTTCACCATTGACATGGACAAACAGAATTCCTATTGCATTTATGAAGCTGAGAAAAAGGTAAAAT
This sequence comes from Aegithalos caudatus, assembly GCA_013389925.1. Taxonomy (NCBI): domain Eukaryota; kingdom Metazoa; phylum Chordata; class Aves; order Passeriformes; family Aegithalidae; genus Aegithalos; species Aegithalos caudatus. Next base: position 164,585 of record WEIU01000063.1, on the reverse strand, counting down.
CATCATTGCTAGTCTACAAACAAGAGTTAAATACCTATCATCAAATGTAAAAAGGAGTAAATACGGTATAAATTATTCTAATAGGTTTGCACAAAAAAAGAGCAATTAAACTAATGCAGTTTGACTTCTTTTCAATTAATAATGTACCCGAACATTTTTACATTGTTTGGAAAGACTGTGTGCAGATAATATTGTCTTATGGCCTAATTTTTTTCATGCAATTAGTTGCATACATTTGCTGACAGGCTAATTTATGAGCAATTGCTTTAAAAGCAGAACTATTTTGCATTTAATTACGTTGGGTTGTAATCCATCTGTTGACAAATTTGTGTGTTTTGCTATTTATTTGCTAATGCGTTCCACTACTCCAGCACGATCAGTCATACAAGTTGAATATTTTGTTGATTATATAAATACCATAGGGTAATTAAGGGCCAGATGTATGGCTGGTGGGAATGACTAGTTGTGGTATTTCTTCCCCCCCTTCCCCCTTTCCAGATGAACTTTTTATTACTGCTCTGTGGAGAGTGAACAAAACTATGATTAAAGCTGGAATGCTGTGGCTGCTGTTTCTCAGCAGCTGGAGCAGGGGAAGGTGGGGAGAAGTGAATCTCTGGATGGAACCCCCTGTGTTTGTGCCCAGGGCCTGCTTGCAGTTTGCTTGTGCAGAGTTTATCTCAAATAGCTCGTGGTCACAAGGAAACTGATACTGCTGGGAGTAGTGGGAATCAGTGGGCAGCCTGGGAAAGCAGGGCAAGGTTTGTGGATTTGCTGTTTTCACTGCTGTGAGGTGTTGCTTTTTATCTTCTTTTCTGCTAGAGTTGGGATTAAATGCTCCAGAGATGGTGTTTTGTGTTTGGACTCAGATGTTTATTAATTCTTATCTCTGTTACAGTTTCACAAGTTGTGAGTTCTAGCTAAGAAAGTGAAAAATGGCTCTGTCTCCATCTCTCTGCAAGGCCCTTTAAAGATAAATTGTCCAACCAAGTAATGACACAGAAATTATTTTTACTTTTAACCCAATAACCAACCACCAATGCAGACTTTTCTACCCAATTACAAAATACCACCCAGACCATGAAGAAGAAGAAGGTGCAAAAGAAGGACTGGCCTATGCCCTAAATCCTCCATCTTTCCTTATATATATATTACCATATTCTAAAACCTTAAACTCTAAGCTTTCCACCCTGTAATATCACACACTTCTATTCAAACCACACACCCACAATCCCAGTGCTATCATTCAATTTTGGAAGCCTTTTCCAAGGCCTCAGGTCCAATGCAGTGTTTGTTTGGGGGTCAGTGCCTGTCAGCACAGAAAGTCTGGAATTCTCAGTGCCCAGGGTTCCAACAGGAGGAGGAGGATAGCTGAGCTGAGTGAGAGGGCCCCTCATGGGAGGTGCCTCTGGATGGCAGGTGCTTGGACTTGGAAAGCAGCAGCACTTCATTTCTGTTGGATCTAGTACCCAATAACAGGATGGGGAAACTGAGAGGCCTTCCACAAGGTTTTTATTTCATTATCAGTCTCAGTGAAGGCAGAGACATAAAAGATGGTAAAACACACACCATAACAACAGAAACCAAATTCTCTTTGTTATAAGGCCCTTTAAAAAGTTTTTTAGCCAATAGGCCAATGCTAAAAGCTTACAAGCATCTACTTAAGCCAATCACTCAGCACTGCACATACACCTTACAGCATACAATAGTTGCTTGTTTTATATTTTTTGCAGCTTTCTCTGCAAAACTTTCTATGCTCTAAATATTTCAAGGCCTAAAATTCAACTCTGTTTCAAACCTGTATCTGTGTAAGCTTATTGCAATGCTGTGAAAATCCTCTGCTTTTTCAGTTCCCACAATTCCCCCTCTCTACAACCAAAAAAAGTTTCAGTCGGGTTTCTTGCTTAACTGACCCACAGAACTGTGGAGAGTGGGAGCTGCTGGGAGAATTATTTCTCTTGGCAGTTTCTGCTTGGGCTTACTGAAGAGTGGTGTTGTTTGGGTGTAAGAAATATGGGGGCTTTTCTCATATCCTTGAGAGAAAAAGGAGGTATCGAGCTGAGGGGTCTTGAGATGGGTCTGGTACTTGGCTTTTGCATCATCCTTGGGAGTAGAAACAGGAAGGCTCAGAAAATTGTGGAGCAAGTATGGGATGGGTGAGGCCAGAGGCAGAGGAGCTTGCTTGCTTCAGCTCCTGTACTGGGCTGCACTTTCAGGACTGGTTGAGTTTCAGTTGTACCCACAAAAAATGACAGCAGTGATGGATAAACCTCAAGACAAAGCCTTGGGAAAGTCAGATTATATCTGGACACTGTCAGAGCACAGTGTGACAAGGGACAAAGCCTTTTTGCAGCCACAGCCAGGGGGTGCAGAGCACTCGTCACCCTTTCCCATTTTGATTAACCCCTTTGGTTTGCATGAGAATTGGTGGTGGGCTGGTGTCCAGGGAAAGGGAGGGCAGCAAAACCCAGCTCTGGATAATTTCAACTGTTCAGTTCAGGACTCAAAATAGTTCCAGAGAGTGCCAAGCAAAAGCTTGGCACCTTTTTATGTACCAAAAGCAGACAGAACAATGTGCACTGGAGCCCTCAGTGGTGGCAGGGCCAGTGCAGATGTGCTCCAGCTGCTCATTTTCAGTGCTGTGACAGAACAGGGACTCTTTCCACAATAAAGGTTGTTCTAAGGTGAAGGTGGGTGTTTGTGCTATGGGTTCATCTCACTTAGCTGAGGTTCAGACACACCTCAGCTTTCCCAGCCTCAGAGTGGATTTGAACTGAGTCTTGCACTTTCCCCATTTTTAGCCAAGCAGTTTCTGACTTTGGATGAAAGACAAAGGTCAAATTAGAATTCTTTTTGTATGCTCTGCAGGTTGGATTTCTGGTTTGTTTCTCTGTGGTTTTAAATAACTGAATTTCTATTTCTCCAGAGTATTAACAGCTGGCAGCTTTACAGATCATAAGAGTTCAGGCATCTATAAAAATATCAGTTCCTTCTGAAGTGCTTTAAAGCATAAATTATAGTTAGATAATATCCTCAGATGACAATATCAGTCTGTGAAAAAGAATTTTCTTTCCCCTCCTCCTTCTGAATTTAATTTAGAAATTAAAGACAATAGGGACTGCAATTACCAAAGATGCCACATAATATTCCCTCTTGGGGGTTTCATCTAGAAGTTCTGGCCTCTGCCCAGTGTACATTGGGAAGCTCAGTTTGGTGTTAAAATGCTTTTGTAGAGCTGTCTAATAGTCCCCATAAAGCATGGTGAGAACAGAGCTCAAAAGAATGGGTGGACACTTTGTGAGAGTCAGACAAATAAATTACATGCTTTTTACTCTCCCAAGCACAGATGACTAGAATTGTAACTGACTGAATAATTTGCAGTGATTAATTTGAAGAGATTTTTCAAGGTTTTCAGTGTTCTTTGAAAATATGTACATTTAACCATAAGTATGGTTTATTTAAACATATTTCACTGTAATTGTTTGGTTTTGAGACTGCTAGCAGGCAATTGTCATTTGAAATCCTCCATATATCGACAAATTCCATAAATTCTGTGATTTTTTTGCCTTACATAATAGGGAGTTTCATGAAAACAGTTTTATTGCTTAAATTGCAAGTCACATGTTTAATGGCAATATTTGCCATTCCTGCCATTTTGGCTAACCATATCAGATGGTCAGGGAGAGGAGATGGTGTCACATAATCCATATAAGTAGCAGGCTGAAATGTGGATTTTGCAATTGGGCCTATTTATTATTGCTGTTTTTATGGCAGTGGTTCCTTGTTAGTGTTGTGAACAGGGCAAATGTCTGTGTGGGTGTTCCAGGCATCCCTGAGGGCTTCCCTGCACCCACCTCAAATCAGGCTTTTTCTGCCTCTGTCTTCTTAGCTTCTCTTTAGGAGCAATTTTCTCATTCAGTTAATAAAGGCTTTGGATATTGCTTTGTGCTGTAAGCTGAGATGATTATGGAGGAGGTAAAAATGAGGATTTTAAGAGAACATGAACCCCACCCTGTGCTTCTGAGGGAAGAGAAGTCACTGCTGAGCAGGAGCCATGGGGAAAAAACAACAACCTGCCCATGTCCCTGTGCTCTCCAGGTTTGTTTGGGATCAAGAGCTGAACTAATGTACTGTGTAGGGCAGGGGGAAGGGGAAAGCAGCCCAGAGGGAGCAGCTCTGGGATCCAGGACCTCAGCTCAGGTCCATGCTCCTGCTCTGCCAGCTGGCCGTGCAGGACTTCTCACATATTTAACACATTGCAATGTTGCACAATCAGTTTCAGAACTGGAGATAAGCAATTTTCTCCAGAGATCTCTGAGCTGGTTTCCCATCTGAAGAGGTCCAGAGAGAGTTTGTGGAACTGGAAGTAGGGGAATTCTGAAGCGTGATGAGACTCATCTGAAACTTAATCACTGTTGGCCCTGATTTTACATTCAAAATCCAAATAGCTGCAAATGTGGGTGTGGGAGACAGCAGTGATTCTATCCCACATCTTTCATCGTGAGATCCTAGTGCCCCCCAGAGTCTGACTAATAAAATCACTGAGACCAAGATCCAACAAATGGACTTTCTGCTGGAAGACATGGAAATATTTCATGGCATGGGGCTTGGAGCTGTCCTATCAGCTGTCCAAAATAATCCAGTCCAAATGACCTAGGCATGGATATTGCAAATTCTTCCCAAGTCAGAAAAAGAATTAATTGGCCAAACGAGGGCAAGAATTAATTAGTGAGAAGCAAAGGTGTGCATCTGCAGTTCTGTGGAGTGTGAGGAAGTGAATGCATTCCAGCTGCCTTGTTATCTGCTACAGCAGCACAGATTTTGCCATCAGCTTTAGACATCTGACTGAATTCTGTTTGCTGAAGAAGATGATGTCCCCCCCTGGGCTCAGTGGAGGGATGGACACCACCTGAGAGTTGTCACAGAAGTTAGGTTACACAAATAACTTCTTAATTTATTTTTATGATTCTCCATTTGACAGTACCCTTGGGCACGTGGTGTGACCCTTGGGGTGTCCTGTGCAGGGCCAGGGGATGGACTCCAGGACCCTTGTGGGTCCCTTCCAACTCAGCATGCTCTGTGATTGCTTCTTTGCCTCCCTCAATCCCAAGGCTGCATTCCCATGCTCTTGCTGCTCCTCAGTTGCTGTGTGTGTCCAGCTCTTGAAGCAGGAAGGTCACCTGCTGCTGCTCAGAATGTTTCTTCATGAACATGACAATATTTCCTCTGCTGTGTCCTGCTAACTTTCTAATTACACTTCATAGCAAACATTGATGTCTAGAAAAAAACAGATTTTTATCTGCTCCCAAGATAGAACATAAAACAGACATCTAAGTCTCTGTAATGCCAAGAAGTTTTTAAGATGCTTTTCAGAACATGTACTTGACTTCAATCATTCCAAATCTGTTTTGTAATTACAAAGCCATTTTATTTTCCTTTGAAACCAATTCTAAAGCCATTTCACAACCATACTGAAAATATCCCATGTACAGAATATAGACAAACATATATTTCAGTTCTGTCTCTTTTTTTTAATTTCTTTTCTGCTGTACAGTAGGAAAAGGGGTCTTTGCAGAACTCGAGGTGCTCTTGACCACCTCACTATGACCTCTGTGAACAGTCCAGAAAAAAACAGAAAAGGAAACTCACAATGTAAAGTTTTGAAGCCCAGTGGAGTCACTAACATTTAATTTCAGCTGTGGCCCAGGTCATGCTGCTCCCCTGGGTGTTCCTCAGTCCAGGTGAGCAGCAGAGGTTTTACCAGACCCAGAGCTGCTGGGGGGCTCTGAGGTGTCCTCAGCTGCTGTGGGGCAGGGCAGGCTGGTTCATCACTGGGCAGGAGAGAGAGAGGTCTGTCCTCACAGATGGTGACACTAGTGAAGTCAAGTTTGAGCAGCACTGCACAGCCCACCAGCTTCAGGGACACAGTGAGGTGCAGATCAGCACATTTTCTTCTTATTATATTACTTTCTCCTGGATGACTGTGTGAGGAACACAATCAGGTTTATAAACCCATTCACTATTCAGCTCTATGTAACCCTGATACTGAGTAGGTGTTCTTAGACTACAGAATAGCATTGACAAACACAGTTCATCTACCTACCAGATACAGCTGATCTCAGACAAAACTCAGCTTTATGTAGAAACAGCCATGCTAAAGCACAAATTCCTGGTCCCTGTGTAGGGCCAGGAGCTAAATGATGTGCATTTAGGGAGCAACCTACTCCCAGCTTCTATAATGCTAAGACAGAAAAGCACAAAGCAGAGGGGAAGGTGAAGTTCTGATTCTGCAGCATGGGCATGTTCACAGTGTGGGAGCATATGCACTGAGTCAAAATAATATGCAATGAATTATCAACTGTTATTATGTCAAGTGGTTGGAAATAAAACTGAAATTACATCAAAAAGTGAAGTGATACTGCTGCAGTACTCACTCTGGAAGGAGAGGGGATTCTAAAGCGATGTGATCTGTTTCTGGTTTGGAATGGGTGGAATTTGTATCCCCTGAGCATCTTTTTTGGCCTACAAGGAAATGAGCAGGTTTCCTGCTCCCTGTGTTTACAGGAAAAGCAGCTGCAGAGCTGTTCTCTCACTCCCCTCTCATCAATACTGGCTTTCATGTTATTAGTTCTCAAGATTGCTCTCACAGTGATTCAGCCTTTAAGATGTGGTTATTGTGCTTTTCATAGGCGAATGGAAAAACCCACCAGGGCTGGCTGCACTTCTCCTTGGTGAGTTCCTAGCAGAAGGAAGCATTCAGTGATTCTCCTGTGTGTGAATGTGGGCTGCCTGATAAATGCAATTTCAGGGCATTGTTACCCTGCCCAGGATTTATTTGTAACAGATTTTGAGGCCAGACCACATCTTCCCTTCTGGCTCAAGGAGGAGTTCATTAGGTAAACACAACCACACAGCCTTGCAAAGTTTCTGGTTGTCACTGTGTGCAGGGAGAGAGAGAAGGAGGGAGGGAGGGAGGGAGGGACAGGCTGCCCCTATTCCAGCAGGAGAAGCCAGGGAGATGCAGGGTGTCTGTGTGTGCAGGTGCCATCTGCCTGTGGGCCTTTTCCCCAGTTTGGGAGCATTTTCTGTGCCAGGGGGCTCTGAGCCTTTCACCCCCTACACAAGCAGCATGCAAGGTGTCAAGGTGAATTATTGATGAAAGATAAACGGATTTTTTTTTTTAATTTCTACAACAAATCTATTCTCTGGGGGGTTTTGTTTCTTTCATACCAAAGGAAGGTGTGATTTTACTGATGATTTCTTCTACTGACATAACTAATTACTTAATCGAGGGCTTCTGCCTTCTGTTTAGAGACAGCTGAGATATTAAGAGATTGCATTAATGCCCTTAGAAACACAGCAAGACTTGAGAAATCTATGGAGATATATTTAGTGGCAAAAATTATTCCATGATAATTTGTCAATTACAGTGCTCTATCAGATAACAAATGCTCAAGATGAAATCTGCTCCAGCTGGGGAAGGATCCATTTTCTGTGCTTTCAGACGTGTCTGGAAAGAAAATGCCTTTACTTAACTCTTTTTTTTTTTTTTTTTTTTTTTTTTTTTTTTTTTTTTTTTTTTTTTTTTTTTTTTTTTCCCATCCATATTTGCTGTATTTGTAGGGTTTGGGTCACATTTAGCATCAAGGTGGTTTTGTGTAGGGGCAGCAGATGGGTGATAGGTTTTACCAGCACAGTATAGGCATAAATCAATGTTTTCTGGATCAGTAAAGGATGCCAAGGAAAATGCTTATAAATAAACCTTCAATACTGGTTCAGAAAGGGATGGAATAACTTAGGTTGCCTGGTCCACGCACCCCCTGAGAGCAGGACTAACTCATGTTAAGGGAATAAACAACCATATTAGAATGTAATTTATAATCTCACCAGTGTTTCATTTCCATGTCACTTCCACCTACTTTAATTTTCTGCTGAGGAAAAATGCACATGAAGACATTATAATTTTTTCCTGTGATTGAGATACTGGAATTTTTTCGCAGTTGTTACTATTTTAGAAAAAAAGAGCATCTGTCTTTGACAGAAGGGTATTTGCCTGTGTTCACAGCACACAGGCTTAATAGCATTTTACTCCTTCCTGCACCTTAGTATTGGATTCCTCATTTCTTGTGTAACTGCACCTCTGACACCTGGACATCACTCACATCCACAGGAAGGAGAGTTCCACTCCTTCCCTAATAAATTTGTGACTGCCAGGCTGCCCCTCCAGGGTGGGACCTGATGCCTTAAGTTTGAGCTTTCCTGTATTTCAGGTTCTGTGCTGCCCAGGATGCAGCTCTGAGCTCACAGTCAGGGTCACTCAGCTCTGCGCACAGCAGGGACACAAAACAAATCCTTCTCCTGCTGCAGACCAAGGACAACTGGTACAAGTTTCCAGGCCCAAAAGCACAAACTGTGGGCTGAAGAGAGAAAAACAAGAAGGATGGGACTTCATAATCTGGAGCTGTAATTGGACAATTAAACCCCAATATCCAAATGGACCAAAACTTATAAAAGTGTGAGACCTCATGGCCTGTGGTCCATTTTGTGACCATTTTGTGACCATTCTGGTCCCACCTTGGGTGTAGCCCTGGCCAGGCTCTTGTCCTGCCCAAGGTGTATCCTAGAGACCTTTCAATAAATACCTGCTTTATTCTCAGCTCTCTCCTGTCTCTGTTCCAGGTCAGCATTCCCAATGCATCAGGCCCACGGTGCTGCCCCACAGGCACAAGGTGGGAGCTCTTTTCAGAGACCTGGTAGAACAGGCTACCAAATCCCACAAGCACCTCTTACCAATGAAATCCTTCCTCTGCTGTATTTAATTTTCCTCTGCTGTATATAATTTGTGTACATATACAGGGTAATGTATTGATTGCCTTTCTTGTAATTTCTGTCATTCCATCATGTCTTAGTAGTTAGCAGAACAAAGTCAAAGGTTTTTCAGTTAAAACCTCACACTCTAGGAAAGCTTATTCAAGAAGGACTAATGAAAATTACAGCTATTTATCCACCAAAGCTATGAAATGATACATTATGATTTGCAAAGTGCTGAGTTACTGTACTGTGACAAATAGAACAGTTTTCCAAGTACCCTTGGGTGAGAGCCAATGTGCAAAAAGGAAGTTAACACTGAAGGCTTATTTCCAACCACTTAGTTGCCAATAGAAGGAGATACAACTGAAGTTTGTGTTTCTTAAATATGTCTGGTGTGGGGGCTAAAAGCTGGTGAAGCAGGGAGTTCTTAGAGCCTGTTGTGTGTGAAGTGGAAGGAGGAATAAACGTGGTTTGCACCCCTGGGCAGTTCTGGAGTGCTGTTCCTGGGCATGAGCCAACAGACTGATGAAATTCTTGAGGTCTTGTAATTCAGCTCTGCTGCAACTCCAAAACTGATGCATGAAGTGAGCCCTTTCAGCTGTTTCACCAAATTATCTGTAGAGAGCAAGGTGATGCCTTTTAGTTTATCTAACAAATTGTCTACTTTGAGTCATCAAAATCTATGTGCTTTTACACCACCTGGGGCTAAAATCAGTGCAACTGAGATCAAGAAGCTCTTTCTCATTACTTTGAAATCTTAAACTTCATGAGGATGTAGAGAGGAACCCCATTCTGTCTAGTCTAGTCTAGTCTAGCCCCTGTTAGCCTAATCCACTCTGCTTTGCAGTTAGACTCTGGCTCCTTGTCCTCAAGGCACTGCCCAAATTTCCATCCTGTGATGAGACACTCAGAGCTGCAGCCAGGCAGTTAAATTATGTGAAGTGCAGGGTGCCCATTTTGAGTGCAGTTTCCTGATGATTTTTTATGTGCACTGTATGTTTTTATGAATTGCCTCTGAGCACAGAGCTGGACTGGCCACCTGCACTCTTCCTGAGTCATTACCACTGCTTTTAGCACATCTTGGTGTGCTTGTGTAGCTCAGGCCATTCAGTCTGTACTGTGTTGAAAAGGTGATCATCAGAATTAGTAAAGGGGGAATTTTTGAACAAACACCATGATGATGATGATATTAACACCACTCTGAACTTGTGTTTGTTACACTTTTCAACTCTTCTCTCAAAATGCCCATAAAACGCTTCAAGTCGAGGCAGCTGATGAGCTCTGGCTCCTGCTCATCTTTCATTTTCTGGTCTGATTGTTTCCTGCTGCCACCCCTGCTCCCCCCTGCAGAAGGGGATTGAAAGCCTGCTGAGATACAGAGCATTTCTGACCGTGTTTGGTGCTCCCCTGGGTGAGTCACACTAAAAGCAATGTTAAGAAACAGGGATCTTGGGATTACAGTGCTTTAAGGAACATAGAGCAGTACCCTCCACTATGCTCTGCAGAGGACTTTCAAGCAAACTTTTCAGTGACACGTTAGAGGACATCAATCCTTGTCCCTTGCCAAAGTAGGCTTGCAGGCAGAAAGCTGCAAGGACATAATAGGAGATTTCTGACCCAGGGCTCTTCGTTCCCTCCCTGAAAAGCCCAGTAGCTGGAAATTAAAGGGAAATGAAAGTACTTGCACAAGGAGAGAAATTAGTCATTTATTTAGAGGTGAAGTAAGTGCTCAGTCACTTCAGATCAAGATGAGACATCCACCTGGACAATGAACTGTAGTTTGATCACAAATGGACAGGTCTGATATAGAGGTGACACGGTGCAGTTCTTTGTCTGTCAAAGGAGCAGCTTTTCTGACCTAAAGAAATGTTCCTTCTACTTTACCCTGCGGATCTGTGAAGCATTTAACCAGATAAGGACTGACAAAGAACCTGGCAACAAGGCTTGTGATAAGTGGGATCTCATTTCCATACCTTCCACCTGCAGGTAACTTTGTTGATTAGTGGCAGACAAGTGGCCTGGGTTTGTTATTTTTTTCTTAGTAATGAAGAAAAAAACTGGGACATCAGTTGCTGATTATGACAGCTATGCAGAGTTTTGAAATAAAACCAGTGGTATGTGGCTGAACCTGCCTGATAAGAAGTTATTTTTAAAAAGCAATAATGCCTCCGTCACAGCAATGAGAAGATAAATTATATGTTAAATGGCAAAGCACAGCACTGCATATTTTATACTCTGTAATGACTTAAGAGTTCATCATGATAAATGTTATTAAAATGAACACTAAAAGAATTAAATGTGATGCTCTGCTACCTGTGCTGAGATCTCTTCAACTCATTTAATTCTTGATGCCTTGCCTTTTGCATAGTCACTGTTCAATATCCCTTTTCAAGAATGAGAAAAGGCAGGAAAAAAGTAAAACCTTTTATGATGAAAGGGTGTAGAGTTAACAAACAGACAAGGGGAGCTGCCTTGAAGCTCTCCCACTGCCTGTAAAGAATGTGGTTTAGGTTTTACACAGGTGGCATTACATTTAAATGTCAGACCTGGGCTTTGTTCCCCCCTTTAATATAAATGTCAGTGGCATTTTGTTGGGAAGTCTTTTTGTTTCACCTTCCACTTTGATAAATTCTGACTGGCTTTCAGTCTTGCTATCTACCTTTGTACATTCATAACTCTCTTGACCAAAGTTTTGCATCAGTTTTGTTTGTTTTTTTTCCAGGAGCCATGAATCAAATGCAAGTGGTGGACAGGGCATATCCCAGACCAGCAACAGTGGACAAGTGTTGGAGTAGCAGTGACAGGGGAATAAAATACCATGAATCCCCCCAACCCTTACCAGGGCAGGGGAGCTTCAGGGGAACTTGGGCCACTGGTTGATTATGTGAAAAAAGGTTTTCCTTGCTGGGGAGGGAAATAGAACCAGTAGCACTCCTGTTTGGAGTGGGTAAAGTAGGAATGGTCAAAAGCTCCTAAGTACTACCCCACTCTGCTCTTAGGTCAGACATCCTTTAGAAAGCTGCACAAGCTGTGAAAACAAACCCATGATGGTGCCAGAAGATTGGTGTTTGGTGCCTGAGCTGTTTGTGCAGGGGCAGGGGCAGCTGCTGCAGTCCCAGTGCAGGAGGAATCCCTTCATCCCTCATCAGCTCGCTGCTCCTGCCCTTGCTGCCCAAGACAATTCAGTGCCCTCACACCTCCAGATGCTTTTCTAGCTGCCATTCATAGTGAATAACACACTGCTGGGGTGGCAGGAGTGGCTGTTGGCAGTGTTGGTGTCACTTGTGCTGGGAGGCTGGGGAGAATGCCATGGGGAGTATCCCCCCTGCTGTCCCTCTCCTTAGCACAGCTGCTGGGATGGGGACACCTTTGGTCTCATTCATTAATGCCTTCTATCCTCTGGTGGCCCTCCAGAGCTGGCCTTACCCTTTTCATTTATATGTATCTGATACTTTCACAAATAGAATTCCCATTTTCTGTGTGGGCTTTTCCCACTCAAAATCTTTTTTTATTATTATTTTGCATTTAATGCAGATAGATTTGACTAATCTGAAATAGCAACAATTTCCTTTTTGAAGAAATAAAGTCAATGTTGGTAAAGCTTGTGCTTACCATAAGAGACTATTTCTGCCTTACCCTGCTAATGCCAACTGTTTAACTTCCCAAAAAAGCCTCTATGGTTGAGTGTCATTTATGTCATCCCTAAATGATACTAAAGCAGCCAAGAGTTCTCCTATCTCATCATTCTTTGAATAGCTGACTACTAGCACTTCAAAATTGAAATATATTTCTGTAAAACCTTTTTAAGCTGTCTGTAATGATGCATAAACTGAGATGTAATGTCTTAAGGATTTGCATGAAAACCCACTGTGTTCATGGTACATTGTCCCTGAGTTACAAGGCTGTTATAGCAGCTCTTTAGTGTATTCAGATACTTAAAGATGTTCAACTGAATTCTGTCAGAACTTTCTTGGACATGTTTAAATCTCTGCTTTTTTCACATGTTGTAACTCCTGAGAAACCAGTGCATTAAAGGGGCTGCAGGGCCTGTGCAGCTGCTCTGTGACAGGAGCAGGGCAGCCCTGACAGGCACCTCCACTCTGCCACTGGGCCAAGTGCATGTGCTGTGCTCAGGACCCTTGGAGCCTTTTTGGGATACCTAAAAACAGAAGCCAGACAGAATTAAGGGAATAAAAAGCAGTTTTATTTATTGAAGGGCCTTCAGGTACATTTAGGGCAGATGAAGCCTCCCCATGGGCTACACCCAAAACTGAACAATGAGTCAGGGGTTTTAACACTTTTATAAGTTTGGTTCATTTGCATATTGGGGTTAATCTTCCAATTACAGCTTCAGCTAATGAAGTCATTTACCCCAGGTTTGCTCCCCTCCAACTCACTTTTGTTTTACACTTCTCAGGGCCTGAGGCAGTGAGGTGTCCTTGATTCCCAGGCCTGGAGAGGAATTGTTTTGTCCCATTAAAATGAGGAAGCAGCAGCTCACACTGTGAATGGAGTTCAGAGTCATACACCAAAGAACTTCAGGGTTACAAATACGAAAAATATAAAAGCTACAATCCTAAGGTATCACTCTGGTACCTCTCTGGTACAGAAACCTCTGCTGATGAGGACTGGCTCAGCAAGCCAGAGAAAATGAAATACCCCTTTTTTCCCCTATGGTCTCCATTAATGTTCCTTTATGAAATTCTAATGCACCTAATTTTTCAGTGTCCAACTTCAGCCCAAAAGGCTCTCTCATCATCATGTTTTGTTTATTGCAATTTTCCCCCCCTTGAAAAAAACCCAGAATTTATGCTCCTCTTGGGAAATGGGAGATGAAGGCAGGCTGCCAATGCTTGCTGAACCAAGTGTGCCTGAGGTGGCTCTGAGGCTACAGCTGCTCTGCCTTCCAAGCAGGAATAAGTGCATGAGCAAGCTGGAACGCAACTCATGTCCTTGCTGGGTAGAAATGAACATGTAATAAATGAAAGGAGACCTGGGCAGAGTGAGAGACCAACAGCTCCTTCTGCTGTCTCACCTCTGTATCCCTTGTGTCCCAGGGGCAGCATTGTGTTAGGAGGCCAACAAATCACCCAGGGGTTTTGTTCAGGAAAGTTTCCTCAGCATCAAAGCCACAGGCATTTGTAGGTAGCAAAGAACAATTTTTTGTCCATTGAATCCACAGAACTGAGCCAAGATGTGCACCAGGTTAGTTTTACAGCCCTCCTCTGGCTGAGAGGAAAGGGAAAAGGAAAGGAAAGGAAAGGAAAGGAAAGGAAAGGAAAGGAAAGGAAAGGAAAGGAAAGGCTGTCACTCCGGGCATACTCTTTAATCCAGTTCCTGCAGACCTCTGAACAAACCTCATGTTGCACCAGAAAACCTCACTGTGAAGTAAACATCAGGTGCCAGTGCTTTTAATGAGCTATACTGAGCTTTACAAGCAGGCAAAAAGGCTAGAGAGGTGTCCAGAAAAAAATGCATTCCACAGAGCAGACTGATACACAGGCATTTTGAGGTTGTTCAGGCAGATAAGGCTGAGAATGGAGCTAATGCTCCAAGTATGAAACATCAATTTGCAAGGAAGCAAAAGAAATATAACTCATGGCATCTAGGATTTAAAGCACATCTTATGAAAACATATAAAGGCAGTTGTCTGACTTTGAATTTGTATACTATGGTGTCCTGTTTTTTGATTTAGGACCACATGCTGATATTTACACTAAGCAAAAGAACTCAGGAAAATCTCTGGTGTGGGATTTAGTGGCGATAGTTTTGAATTAAGGTACCAAAAAATGAGAGTGGCCAAGCCTGTTTGTTAAGGTACAATTCTTGGTCTCAAACACTGGTGTTTGCTGATAAAGGGCAGTTAAACTCATAGGCTTTTGCAGTGGTGATAAAAGCTGAAATATAACAGTATGCAAGGAGTGATTCTGTTCTCATATTGCTGTAATGTGGTGAGCTGCCAGGCTCCTTGCCAACGTGGGGCTGGCAATGTGTGTTCTCTTCTGCAGAGCAAAGCCCAGATCTGAGCTGGCAAATGCCTGATTCACAGACTTTGAGTGTGCTGAGCAAAAAGGAGCTATAAGAAATTGCTTGCTATAGTCTAAACTCAGCTGAAAGGCTGTTCTGATTCTTATTTGACTATTTTCCATAGCCAGCTTTTCTAAATGCCTTCTGTTGTTAGTTCACTGTCCTTAAATATTCCTTTAATAATTTTTTTCATTGCTGTTGGAAAAAAAAAATCTTTGATCTCATGACTTTAAAATATAACTGGCAAAATAAAAATTGAAAGGCTTATGATATTTTTATGAATATGTTTGTTTAATAAGTATGAATGCTGCTCTTCTAGCATGAGAAGGAAATAAGATGCCAGGGCAGCTGCATCTCCTTTTTCCTCTATTGATGGCTTTTCTTCTCCTAGAGCAGTTGCTGAAATCTGGAGTTCCTGCTTGTCCCAACTCCCTCCCTGCTGCTTGCATCTTTCAGCTGCTACCAAAGTTATCCCATCATCCCACCACCTCCTTTCAGTGGATTTCTGTCATGCCTCCTCCTTTTCTCATTGCATCAAACTTAAACTTATCATTTGCATTCCTAATTATGTTCCCTTTCTGTTGACTTAGTTGCATTCCCTCCATTCTGCTCATGGTGGCAGATTCAGTGCCCACTTTTGCTGATTTCATTTTTGTTTGTGCCAGATGCTACCCAGAAGCACCCCTTCTCCTCAGGTTCTATGTGATATAACAAAACCATGGTAGCAAATGGGAATTCCCTCTTAAAAATTAGATGGGGTGAGGAAATGGCACTCTCTGGGCAGGCCTTTAAGGCATTGTGAGCTTCAGTTGTGGTTTTGACTAAGGAAATCAGCTTGCTGTCCTAAACACCTCTTGTTGCCAATATCCCTGGTATTCCAGGCTGAGTTTATCAGTGGGGGCAGGAGAACAGGGCTGGAGGGAGGCAGCCCTGCAAAGCCAACGTGCTCTGGGAGCTGCCTCTGTGTGTGTCTGATCTGTGCTCTGAGGTTAAACATTCTGTTTTTGAGGCAGTCTGAAGATTTTTGGCACCCAGCCCCTTCTAAATCCCCAAAGTGCTGACAGCCTAAATCCCTTGGCAGTGAGGATTAACTGCTGTGGTTGTTAATACCCACAGAGGATGGGACAAGTTTGTGCTGTCCTGGGAGCATCAAACTCCTGCTGAGCTGTGAGGCTGGGACAGTGTCCCCAGTGGGTCCTGCCCAGGGGGATCTTGGCTGAGGCCAGCATTCCTGGTGGCTGGGAGGGAGCAGAGGGGGCTGCAGCCCTGGCCCTTGGCTTGGCATTCTGTTCAATGCCCCTCAGAGCCTTTTCTCTGCTCAGGATCAGGCTCCTGCTGCAGCTGCTCTGACCAGTGCCTCAGGAAATAATGTCATGAGATGAGATGGGTGAAGCTTTCCTGTTGGCAAGGCAACTTTGGTAAAGGTTATGAGAGAGGGAGAGAGATCCAGAGGCAAGGGAAAGGTGTCAAACTGATTATTGGTGGGCTTGAGGCCCTGGATGGACATGGGGAAGTTCAAACAAAGAGCTGGGAGTGATTGACATGGCCAAAACCTTCCACCCTCCAGCACAGCAGTGGTGGGGATATGACAGTGTCCAGCAGAAATGGAACATGCCCTTGCTGTGGATTCACCTGCACAGGCTCCTGCATCTGAGAAACTGCCAGACCCCAGGGAAACCCCAAACCCACTGAGAAACTGCCAGACCCCAGGAAAACCCCAAACCCACTGAGAAACTGCCAGACCCCAGGGAAACCCCAAACCCACTGAGAAACTGCCAGACCCCAGGGAAAACCTAAACCCACTGAGAAACTGCCAGACTCCAGGCAGCCTAAAAGCTCCTTCCCTTTGGTGGAGTAATTGGCTTATTTATCAGCTCTGAAATTTACAGTAGAGGACAAAAGTGATGGAGAACACCTATTCCCTCTGCTACCACCATTTCCAAACTGGTCCATTCCCCTCTGGGACTGGGGCCTGTTTGTTGCAAGCTGGGAAGGGAGTCTGTGACCTGATGGCCAGGAGCAGAGCAGGGGCAGAGAACTCATGCTTCAGCCATCCTCTTGATGAATTAAAAAAAAATCTAAGAAATGTTGTTACAGCCCAGGGAGGAAACTATTCTAACAAAGCAAGACTTGAGCAGGGAAACACTCACACCTTGCAGGTCACCCAGCATATGCAGAATAAAAGATCAGCTCCTGCTCATTGGATTTCAGGTGAGAAACAACTGGGGCTAGAACCATTGGGAATGGTTATGAAGAGATACATTAAAAGGCAGAGGCCAGAAAAAAGAAATGTTTCATTCCAGAGCTAATTTAACCATGTTTAGATTTGGATGTCCCAAAGGACACTTAACCTTGTGTTTCTCAGTGGGAAAGGGGGAAAGAAAGGAAGAACAGCAAAGGAGGAACTTCACCTCAGAGGATCTTCCATACTAAGGCTGAATATTTTTTACAATATTTAACTTCCCAGCCTCTTTTCTGGGCACCAGTGAGTGACTCCCAATTATCTGTGCTGCAGGCTGAGGGGCTGAGTCACAGCAGAGCAGAGGCAGTGATCCATCAGGAGCAAAATCAGAGCTGGGCAGCCTGCAGTGCTGCAGCAGAGCAGCACCATTAAACAGCTGCCAGGGCCCATTCCCTCCCTGGGATGCTCTCCCTTTTTGCTGCATTAGTTATGGTTTCTGACAATGACCTCTCTCGACTCAAGGGAATTTTTATTTTTTTTTTAGAAAAAATTCTCTATTTAAATTCCATGCCTTGTGAATCTACTCAGAATCTGTCAGGGGTTAGTTCTACATTTGACTGACTTTCTTTAAACAAAAATAGTTCTGGGAAATTAACCCCTTCTCTGCTAAGCCTTAATCTAGTGAGAAAATGGTACCTCATGCTAGGAAAGGAATGAAGCTTTTCATGGGAGCAGTCCTCACTTTTCAGGGCTCAAACTGCTAGTTCCAGAAATAGGAATGGCTATAAATAGAAAGGTTTAATCACTTCTTGGGAAAACTGAAGATGTCTTAACCCACACCATGTTTAATTTGCCAAAAGAAACAATCTTCCCACCCTGAGGTCAAGACTGGTGGAGGATCTGGAGGGAGAGGCATTTATCAAACCAGACACTGGAGCAGTTCAGAAATGCTTTAAAAATGAAGAAGCAACTGGTGTCAGTAGATGTGCTGTGGGTGCTCATGAGTGTGCTTCTGAGCTCATTTCTGGCATGTGCTCCCTGTCCCTGGAGATGTGTGTAAGTGCTCTGTGTGCAGGGCACAGATAATGTGCTCCCTAACTTGCACAGTTTTGGTCTTCCCAAGAATCCTGCATGGGTTTCTGCTATCCTACAGGTAGGAGAACCTGCATTTCCTTATGCTTTGCTTTAAAATAGCTTGGCAATAAGTGATCACGTATTAAAGCCTGACAGTGTTGCATCACTTGAGGACAGAATAAAGAGGCCAAAAATCAGTGATGTTCACAGCCCATTTCTCTATTGGTTCAACAAGCAGTTTGGTTTTGTTTGCTTCTACATTTGACAGGTTTTGAAATTAATGTCTCGCTGTTTATGGGGCAAATAAAGAGCTCAGTGCTATCTGAGTATGTTGAAATATCTGTGCTACAAAAGATTTTCAAGAGTTTACCATGGAAATATCTTTCTAGTAGTTTATAAATCTCATAATTGCATTTTTCCTTTCCTTTGGTTTTACATGTGAACAGGAAACAGAAACTTGTTTCTTGTGTTTCTGCTTCCTGTAAATGCCAGAAATACTGTGTCATCATGCCTGAAAAATAAAAAAAAAGATGCTGTAATATTAATTTACTGACATTTTAAAATTAAAAAAAAGATACTACAATATTAATTTAATGGAATTTAAAATATTTTTATTTTTTAAAAGAACAAAAATTATTTTAATCTTATACAATTGTTGTTTTTTTTTCCCAGATTGCTCAATCCCTTCTGCTACAGCTGAGTTAATTTTCCACCACTGCTGCCACCAGAATGTTGGGATAAGGAAAGCACGAGCACACTCACCTTGAGAAGGCACCTGAAGTCACATTGCAGATGCACACTTGGCCACTGTGCCCTCCTTGCCTGGGCACCCCAGGGCTGTGCCAGGCTGGGCAGGGCACTGTCCTGCTCCTGTGTCACTGCCCTGCTCCTCTCTCACTGCTCCTCTCTGCACATCAGCCACTGACACCCAGTGAGGTTCTGTAATTAGGCTCACATAGATTTGTATATTCTCAAGAAATCCTCTGATATTTTTAAAATCTTGCTCTGTGCATAAAATCCATATCTGAAAGAAGTGGTAAATTAAGTATTTCAGCCCAGAAAAGAGATTGTTTTGTTTTGTTTTGTTTTCAACAGCACACGTCAGTGCATGCCATGGTACTGATGCCTTTTTGGTACTACCTAAAAAAAGAGGCCAGACAAAATCAAGGGAATAAAAAGCAGTTCTGTTTATTATAGGGCCTTCAGGTACATTTAGGACAAAGCCTACCCAGGAGCTACACCCAAAAATGGACCAGGGGTCATGAGTTTTCACACTTTTGTAAGTTTGGTTCATTTGCATATTGGGGTTAATCTTCCAATTACAGCTTCAGGTAATGAAGTCATTTACCCCCAGTTTGCTCCACACAACTCACTTTTGTTTCCATCTCTCAGGGTCTGAGGTAGTGAGGTGTTCTTGATTCCCAGCCTGGAGAGGAATTGTTGTGTCTGACCAAAATGGGAAAGCAGCAGCTAACACTGTGTGTGGAGTTTAGAGTTATATACTACAGAATTGCATATTTAGTTATACACTAAAGGATTACAAACACATGAAAAATACAAAAGTGAAAATCCTTAGGCATCACAGTGCCCAGATTATTAGCATGTGCTACTTTTGACTAAAAGTGCCAAGAAATACATAATTCTGATTTGTTTGCACTTGTATGGAACATCTAAGGTAATCAAGCTTTGCTTTTGCCCTTCACATTCCTGAAGAGTGACAAATATTCACACCAAGGTAAGTGACATTCAGAGTCAGGCCCCTTCTGGATGGCTTTTCAAAGTTGGTGGGCTAATCTTGTAATCCAAACAAAAATCAAAGTAAAAATCCCCTTTCTGCAATTGCTTATCTGAAATACTCAGTCAAAACACTCTGCTATCAACTTCAGGAGGGCTTGAATGGTCTTCAGAGGTGTTTCAACTTTTTAGATCAAGGTGGGTTTGGTTCTGCAAATGAGATAAACTTGCAGCTACAGGGAAGTCAAAGACTTTGTTAAAGCAGGAAATAGTCCTTTTAGTTCCACATGCAAAGGCACCTTTTGATGTGGCTGCTGAATTGTGTTCATCAGAAGTAAAGGCTAATCTTCCCCTTGACATTTACTGAGTTGGTTGATTACTTCTCTTCTGAACCATCCATGTGGAGCATTGCAGGATTTTATAAATTATTTCCTGGAAATGATTAATATTAAGAGGTTTTTCCAATTCCTAATTTAAATTCTACACATTCATAATTGACATCTTACAAGGTAATGTCAAAAAAAAAAAAAAAAAAACCAAAAAACCCAAAACCAAACAACAACAACAAAACCAACAACAACAACAAAAAAAAGCCCCTCAATCAAACCTGGCACAGCTCACTGGGAGGAAAAAATAAATATTGATGAGACAAAATATTTTACCTGCTGTGTCCAGAATTCTCTTGACTGTCATAAAACCACTTCCTGAGAGTAACTGAAGGCTGATGTGGGAGGACGAGCTGCAGGGCTGTGTTGGCATTACTTCAGCTTCTCTGCTGAAGAAAACCCTTTTAATTTCCTCTATGGCAATTTATCTGAATTTTTTTTCATTGTGGAAGTACTCTGTCGCTATGAGAGGAGTGTCTGTGGAAAGGAAATAGTTATTTAGGGTATATTCAGTTAAATATGTATGCATATATTTTTTTTTAATACTGAAATATATATATATTTTATACTGAAATAACAGAGGGAGGTAACTGACCCATGAGAGGTCAGAGTCCCACTGTCTGGATTGAACTGGAAGTAGTCATTGTCCCACAAGGTTGACAACTCTGTGAAGACAGAAAAGATAATAAATTCTGTCCCAATTTTTAGGGAAATTGATGAAAAGCAAGCATGAGGATTATAATTTCTTTATTATACAGATCTATATAGGCCTTGAAAAAGGATCAAAATTTCAGCAAAATGAGCTGTTACTTTGTAAGGCTACAGGAGGTTTATTCACACCTATTATTATTATTAATAGTTATTATTATTATTGTTATTATATTATTATTATAGAAAATTATAAGATTGTATTATATATTACTATAATCTATAAATTATATAATTGTATATAATATAAATACATATAATTATATAATATATCATTGTTATATTGTACTACATAATAATATCATTATTTATTATTATAGTTATTATTATTCCTATCAGCTCACCTCTCCCAAGCCCCTGGGATGCCAGAGCCCTTCTCCACATCTCTTGCAGGTGGAATCAGTCATTGCCCAGGTGGGGTGATTATGGAACACCAGAAATGGTGTTGGTGTTTCAGATGGCTTCTCCTCCAGGCACTCCCTTCAGCAGGAGATCCAAGGTCAGCTCCCTTCTGAATCCAGTTATTTCACACGAACCAGAGACCAAACCATAAGGTATTTTGACAGGTTATATTTTCAGGTTATATTTTAAGTAATTTGTAGACACTGTTGCACTCAGTAGAAGAATTCAAATGTTAAAATGGGGTGGAAATGGAGCAGCCCTATCCCATAGCTCTGCCCTGAGCCTCAAGCCTCAAATAATTTTCTTTCCTTCCCTGTGTCAGTGCTACCATAACTGAGGAGAGCCTCACCTGTCCCCCCTGCAAGACACAAATCTGGAGCTGTCTGGGGAACCTCCTGGTACACCTGGTGTCTTGGGTTGCAGTGCAGGGTGTAACCAGCAGTGTCTGTTCTATTGCCAGCTGTTAAATCATCTGGGGCAGAGTTCTTTATCCCTTCCAGGACCCACCCTCCCTGCAGGGGATCTCTGCTGTTCAGGGGCCAGCCAGGCTCACTGCAGGCCTCAGACAATTCCAGCATCCCAGGGGGAGATGCTCCACCCAGGGGGAGGAGCCCAGCATTCCCACCTGGAGAAAACCTGACATTCACAACACCAGCACAGCCTGTGTGCACTGCATTCCCTGAGGGACACCAGACCCATCTCAGCACCACTGGACCTTCAGAGGAAAACTGCACCCTGCTCCAGGATCCTTGCTCCAACAGAACCACATCTGTCACTGCAGGAGGGCTGGATTGGGACTGCTCCCAACACCCTGACCAACAGGGGGTCAGGCTGTGTTCTGACCCTGTCAGTGTGTTCTTTTTGTTTGTCTGCTTTTTTGTATTACTACATTTTTATTTTTATTTTCCTAGAACTGTTATTCCCATTGCCTGAGAGCCCCTTAATTTCAAAATTATAATAATTCAGAGGGAGGGGGTTTCCATTCTCCATTCCAAGGGAAGCTTCGGCTTTCCCTGGCAGACACTTGTCTTTCCAAACCAAGACAATGTGTCCTGCCTTTTCCCTGAAACAGAAGCAGGGACTGAACTCAGTTCTCCCTATTCCAAGGGAAGGACAGGTGCAGCATCAAAGTAAACAGTTTTTTCTCAGTTTGATGACATAAAGAATAACTGCAGTTGAGTGGCTGCACTGAACAGATTCAGGTCAGCCTGGACTGGGTTTTGTTTAAGGTCATTAGGCCTGATGTACTGGGGACTGAAAAGGTAGGAAAAGAAGAGTGCCCAGCTCTGCTTTCCTGGCTCTGTCCCCTCACAGCCACAGGGGACAGGTGACTTTTTGCTGATTTGCAGGCTGCTTGATACTATGAAGTACAGATAAGAGGGTGTGCACAAAGCTGGAGCACAGCCTCAGCATCCCTGCTATGGGACAGGGACAGTGCAGCTGCTGCAGGGCCTGCAGTGGTTCTGATGCCTTGGGATTTAGCTTTTATATTTTTCAGATCTTGTACTGCTTTAGTGTATAACTCCAAACTCCCTAGCCTGTCAGCTACTGTTCTCTTGTTTTATTCAATTTCTCTCTAGGCCTGGGAATCAAGGACCTCTCACTGTCTCAGCCCCTGAAAAATGTAAACAACAGTGAATTAGGGGGGAAAATTGGAGTAAATTACTTCATTACCTGGAGCTCTAATTGGAGCATTAACCCCGATATGCAAATGGACCAAACTTATAATTGTCTGAAAAACTCCTGACCATCATCCACCTTGGGTGCAGCCTCTGGGAGGCTCTGACTGCCCAAGGTGTATCTATTGAAGGCCTTTAATAAACACCACTTTATTCTCTTAATCTTTTCTAGCCTCTGTTCTAGGCAGCCACTCCAAGGCATCAGCTGCAGTCAGCTCCAGTGGCTCAAGGTTCCACAGCCTTCCTGCAGTGGGTACAGCTTCCTGTTGCCACACAAATCGGTTCCATGATGACCAACCAGAGATATTTTTCACTTTGGTTGGTGAGCAGGGCACGAGATTTTGAAACAGTATTCCTCTTTTTAGGTTTTGTAGTACATTTCCCACAAAGTTAGCTCCAGAGAAGTAATAGCACAAGGTCAGTTAAACTTGTTACATGAATATTACACTTGGTAATGGTCTGAACTTTAAAAAATATCTGCTTCCCATTTCAGAAATGAGACAGCTCAATTCCTTCCTACGTTTCATTTGTTTTAAGGCAGAGAATGGAAATGGTATCAATTTTTCTGCCAGCATATTAAAGCATGTTTTTATTAACAAGTAATTGCATTGAGTCTTGGAAAGCAGCAGCAGCAGCAAAAAATACTTCTGGAAAGCTGAAAAATGTATTTTAGAGTCCTTTGAATAAAATTGTAAAACTGCTCTAGCAGGATATTTCCTTTCCTTGAGCATAAGATAGGAGAATTTTATATAGGTTATACAGCTGAGAGCTATTTAAAATCTCATTTTTAACTCAAGTAATCTATGAAGTGAATGCTCACCTGGGTGAAAAGACACCCTGTCCTTTTTTTTTTTTCTAGACAAAACAAGCACAAAATACCTGAACACTTTACAATTTCAAGTGAAAACCAGGGGGAAGTCCATATTTGAGTTATGTGTGGAATCATTTTATTTCCAGTTTTGGACTAGTATGGATCAGCAGGGAGGGGGAGAGGTTGATCTTCCCTGTGATAATTTTCCCAGGACCATCTCCTGTGTGGATGTAGTTACACCCATATAAAGGTTCCAGTGGAAAATAGTCATTGGTACTTGAGACTGAAATGTGATTAAATGGAATGACATCTGCCTTGTCAGAGAGAACAGTGAGAAGAGATTTTATTACAGTGTGGTGAAGCAAGGCAGAAAACCATGAGCTGATGAGACCTCTGATCTTGCAAAGAAGAGCAGAGCAAAAGTAATGGTTGGAAGCTAAAGTCAGATAAGATCCAGCAGATATGGGTTTTTGAGTTGTCACAGCCTGGGCACGGATAGGAAGGCTGGGTGTCACCATGGGATTTCAGGGATGAAAATCCCTTTAGGTGGGGAAATAAATGAGAGATAGGCATGATCTGGTGACCTGAAAAAGAACCACTTTAATAAGAAGCAAAACAACAAACAGCAAACCCAGCTCAGTATGGGATACACCAAAAAGGCAAGGGCCTGTGGGTTACAGTAACTTATATATAGCGTAGGATAGGGGTGGAGCCTGAGGGCAGGGAACCAATCAGGAGACAGGATTTGGAATATGCAAATTACTGCAGCAAAACGTAACCAATGGCAACACAGGGAGCAGAGAACTTTCTGGTCTAATCTACATAGGGAGCTCCCATGAGGCCTTGAGGGTGAGGTGTCTCTCACCCCGACCAGGGGATTTTTGTCCATGGCCTTAGCTCGAGGTTTTCCTTGACCCCAACATGATGGGACAATCTGCCAAGGGATGCTGTGTGTTCTGCACCTCTGAAGGAGCTCTGAGCTGTGGTGCCTTTGTGAAAGACACCAGGTCCTGAGCTGGGAACAGGGGGTGTCCAAGCGTAATAGCCTGGAAATAAACAGGATTCTGACTGCACATGAGGCAGTCCCTCACAGGTCTCAGTGCTCAAAGGGTTCCCTCTAAAGTTTAATCCAGCACAGAGCTGCCATTCCTGCAGCCATGAGTTCAGTGGGCTGTGGTGGCAGCCCTGCTATCAAAGTGCAGTGACAGGATTATGGCTGCAGGCAGCTGGAAGTCAGATCTTTGGAGAAAGGTGTTAAAATAGAGAGGGGGGTCCAGGTGGTCCACTGTGGTCCCTTCCAGCCTGACCCACTCAGTGATTCTGTAGCATCTCAGGTTTTCAGGAGGCCCCCTTGGATCACATGGCAGAACATGGAGCAATACCTGAAACAGTATTTGTTTTTTTAGGTTTTGTATGGCATACATTTAAGTAATACAAGTAAGACCTGCCTGGGGGAGGGAGCCAAAAAATAAAGGAGGTTGAGCAAATGGTGTTTGTGGTCAGGGAGGCCTCCCAGCTCAATTTACCAAATCCAGCAGCTTGGGAAAACCCAAGTCGTTTGGTGGCATCATTCCAAGGCAGCAGCTGGTGCAGGGTGGCTGTGAAGGGGGACAGAGCTCTGAAAGCTGTCCTCTCACTGATGTTGGACTGCAGGCACAGGGCAGGCTTTTTCCCACTGCTTGGGGATGTCCTAAAGCCTCAGGGTGGGGGTGGACACCCCAAACACCTGTCCTGCTGTTTTAATTTAGCAATCAAACTTTATGGAGAGGTTTCTCTGAAAAGATCCAGGGACAGACAGAGTGCCTGCCCCTCTGAATCCTAGTGGCAGGCTGCTCACTGACCTCGACAAAACCAGGGTTTCACCCTTGCTCTTTATGGCAAAAGAACAGTGTTCCAGCCTAACCAAAACTTTCAGTAAGTTCTTAAGGCCAAGCTATCCCATGGAAACTATGCCCTCCTCTATCTCCTCCTTCTCTATCCAAATGTACAATTTTATTTTAAAAGCCTCTGCAGGCTGCTGCAGCAATTTTGTAATTCGAGGTTAGAGGGAAGCTGAGGTTTTCTAAAGGCATAAAGAACCAGTTTGATTAGAACATGGCAAACTTCCCAATAGCTCTGAAAATACATCTTTTGTGAAGTGTTTATAGCACCTCCTGGCACAGCTGGCACCTTGTGGGTTTTTTTAGGTTTCTTTAAATCATTCTGATAACACTAAAAACATTGGTGACACTGAAAACCAGGGTGCAGATTTTTTTCACCTTTTCTTGCAATGAAGCACATTCATATTAAGCTTAATACCAGACAGTGATGAAAATATACCTTAATTTTGGATTTTGTGGTGGTGGAATTTAATTACCTTTCACCCACAGTCTGGCTGGATGTGTGGGGGTCAGTGTGGGAGCACGTCAGCACTCAGCTGGAGTGCCTG
The DNA here is from genome assembly GCA_013389925.1 of Aegithalos caudatus. Classification (NCBI taxonomy): domain Eukaryota; kingdom Metazoa; phylum Chordata; class Aves; order Passeriformes; family Aegithalidae; genus Aegithalos; species Aegithalos caudatus. The sequence goes on along the minus strand of WEIU01000063.1, from coordinate 138,346 downwards.
GCTTTGGCAAGGATCAATTTTGACCAGGCTGTGCCATTGAAGGAATAGACTGGACTCCATGTCCTTCCAATCTATGGTGCAACACGTGTTCTTCAGCCACCAGAGGCCAGCAGGAAATCTGTGAAGAATGTACAAAGTAAGGAAGGTGAAAGCAGACAGATGGAAACTTCATATATTCTAAAATCATTTCTGCTTTTAGAAAACAGGCTGTGAACCCTGTTTGTTATTTTTAGCCAACCTGAGGAAAGTGTGCTCTGATAAGCAACAGCCTCTAATGGGAGGGAGGGAGACAGGCCCAGGGCAGGTTGTTATTAAGGCCAGTTTGGTTGGCAGCTGTAGAAGTAAAGAGTCCTGCTGCTCTTGGTTAACAAGCAGCAAATCAGGGGATTGAACAAACTCACAGATCATTGAACAAAGGGAAAGTTCACTCCACATCAGTGTGGCTTGGTGTTTAATTTGTACTTTAACAAAAGGGGGAAAAAGCTGAAACTAAATATTTCTGCAGGCCTTGTGCAGCCTCCATCAGACCTGCTTGGGAGCAGGGCCACAGAGAGGAAGGTTTTGTGTCACTCCTCATTCTTGTGGGGACATCTCCAGGAGCATCTGTCTCCTCAGACATCATTTATCTATCAAGTTCCACCTTTTCTGTAAAATCCTGTCATTTGGGGAGCTGGGACACATCTTTACAGCTCAGGCAAAGGGCTGCAGACACTGGATTAATCCAGATAATCTGGGGAAGTCACAGGCCACATCCCCAGTCCAGCATTGTGCCCCTGTCCAGCCCATTTCTCTCAGAAGGCAATGCAAAGGCTGCTTTCAGTCATTTTTCCTGATTGTAATTTGGCAACAGTCTTGAAAATCTAAAAATCAGAGGTTGGACAAAATTGCAACTCACATAGGGCTGTTTGTGGCTTCTGTGTGATTTGGATGTTATCCACACCACATGGGCACAGGCTGTGCTCCCCCCTGTGCAAGGATGGATGTGAGTCCAGAATCCTCACAGTTACTCATTCAAAATGGGGCAGAAATTCTGTAGTATTCTCTTTCCTGCAGTCTAAAAGAGAAGAAAGCTCATTATTTACATACAGCATCAAATCTCCTCTTGATGTTACATGAGTATCTTCCTGCTGTCTCACTCCTACTAAAATCTCTGTCTGAGCCTCTAGTTCAACCCAGAGATTAACAAGGGGAGAGAGTGGTAAAGGTGATGTGTAACTTATAGAAAGACTGCTGAAAAAAAAGGGGTTTGCAATAAAGATGCTCTGGTACTTTAGAGAAAACGAAATATTTATTTTTATAGCTTTTTGTAATGCAAATGTTCTGTGCCAAAGCCTGTGGAACCTTGTGTATCAATCACTCTGACTGTCCAGATTTTTATTTTAAGGCTTGGTGTCCCTCAGCTATTTGGAAAGAAGCATAAATATGTGATTTAAAGCAGGGGAGATGGAGCACCTGTATACAACAAAGGACACAATTATAAATCCTACAATTTTAAAAGGAAAAGTAAAGACATTTGGTTTCCTCTCATCAATCACACCTGCTCAGAAAGATGGCCATCTGATTACTTTGTGCTCTGAAATGACTAGAACAGCCTGTGCTTGGTTTTTTTTGTTATTATTATTATCTCTTTTTTCCTTCTTCTCTCTCCTGCCTCTTGCCCATAACAGAGCTGTGAGAAATCATTTGAATAGAAATCCCAGCAGTAATAATCAAAGAACTATTCTGTTCCTAATTCAGAATCAGGTAAAAAAATCATTGTGGGAAGGATTCTTTGTTTTGTTTTGTTTTTGCTTTTGGGTTTTAGGGTTTTTATTTCCATTTTTTTTTTTCCTGTTCTCTGCTTCAAATGTAAAGCACTGTGGCCACCTCTGCCACTCTGGTTCATTTTGGGGTAGGTGATGATGTGCTTGGTCGATGGCACAGGGGAGCAGGGGTTGCCCCTTGTGCACCCTGTGGATGCTCACCAGGACAGGAGTCCCAGAGCCACTTTAAGCCAGCAGCAATGTTTTATCTTCCTCTGCCAGCACAGAGTCACTGCAGGGATATCCCAGCATTGTTCTGCTGGGCTTGGCAGGGTTGCTGCCCCAGCCTACCAAGGCCACTCTATTTTGTCATGACTCACATTTCTCAGCTGACTCTTTTATCTGTCTTCTCTGCACTTCTTGAGGCAAAAATCACACTGCTTAGTGGCTTTTAACGGGAATGTCACATGTCATTTAGGTTTTCTTTGCAAGACAATCTAAATTATTTGTAATTCTCTGTGACAAACTGAAGCCAAATAGGAGAATGGACTCTGTGTTTCTGCTCTTGTCAGCAGCACCAGGTCCAGGAGGTTCTGCTGGAATAATTCTGCCCCATCACTTCCTACAGGATAGGTTTGAGGAAGCTGCTATGGTTTGGAATGAGGTTGATAAACTATTTGTGTAAATTTTGGGGGCTAAATTTAGTCTGTTAGGGCTGGGTTTGGGGCCACGTGTTCAATATCTTTCAGCACCTGCACAGCAGCCAGCCCTGGGGAATGAAGAGATTAATCATTGTGTTTTGATCCTCAGCTTCTTTTCAGAGCTAATAAAGAAGTTAGCTGCTGGTTTCTGTACTGGTTTGGAAGCCAACACCATTCAAAGGTGTATTTCATTGGTGTGGGTAATTAGCAAGCATTACCCAGCATTCTAATTGGCAGTTTGTTTTCTCTCTGAAGCAAACACATATAAATTGTTTAAAAGGGCAAAGTTGTTCAAGAGAAAAGCAACCAGGCACCCAGACACCAGTTCCTAGCAGTTAAGGAGATATTATTGACACAAGCAGGGTAAATGTAATTTTTAAACCATGCAGATGCCAGGGATCACCGTGGTCTCCTGGGAAGGCAGCAGGCTCTGGCCAAGCTGGGAATTGTGCACTGCTCCCCTCAGATTGTTTATTTTGGAGGTCCCCATTGTCAGTGCTGGTGTTTTAAGTGAGCCTGACTGCCTGCACACAGGAGCAGGAAGGGCAGAGATGGGAATTGTTAGATTGAACAGGAACTCGACAGCACGTGTTGGTCAAAACTGAACCTGTTCTCTAGGTCTGTATCCCCACCAGGGGATCTCTGGGGGCTGTGGAGTTTGGGATGGACCCTCAGTGATCCCCACACCCTGCCTGGGCCCCCAGGCCAGGAGCTGGTGCTCTGGAGGCTCAGTGAGCCCAGGGCAGGACGGTGCTGGGGACCCCGATGCTGCACTGGCTGAAACCCCAACCCCACCCTTGGCTTGACTGACTGCATCAAGCACTGGAGCTGTTTTTTTACTGGACTTGTCTCAGATTTTGGCACCCAGAAATCAGGTCTCAGATAAGTCTTGGGATGTGCTTTCATTTTCAGAATTGAAAAAAAGAAAGAATTGGTTTGTAAGGGAAATTTATTGGGTTTTTCTCTGCTCTGGGACTGATCAAAGCTTCTGGTTTGTTCTGAAAGGAAATATTTTTTCTGCTTTTAAAGCAGTTTTGACTTCACACTGAAGAGACATTCCTGCTTTCAGGCAGCTGGCTGATCCTCTCTGGAGCTGTAGTGAGGTCATTGCCCCTGCTCTGATGCTGCTCCACGTTTCTGCTCCCCAGTGCAGAGGGATAGAGCTGCCCCTGTGAGAGACTGTCAGGAATGTTTACACAGTTTCAGCTGAACTGAGAAAAAGACAATAAACCAGCCTACAGTCTCATTTATAATTACCCAGTGGGAAGGAAATTAAAGTGACAGCACTGAAGTTTTCACTCTCTCCTGGTGACATTTAGACGTGGGGTTACACTTGGTAAAGGCAAAGTAATCAGCCACATACAAAGCCCCAATTTCACGCTGCAAACCAGTAAAATTCAACTGCCAGTGGAGCCAGCCAGTTCCTTTGCTCCTCCATCCAGGTATGCCAGGCATTTTATTAGTCCCCAGTCATTCTGGTGCAGACAGTGACATAATTGAATTTAAACAAACTAGACTGTAGTCTCCTATGGTCTAGTGAATATTTATGTCACTCAAGCATCAGGAGACCTCCGGAGGGGTTTGGAGTTTTTTTTTTTTTTTTTTTTTTTTTTTTTTTTCTTTCCTTAAATACTTAAAAGTAAAATGTCAATGACATTTTCTGGACTAAATGGTTGGAATAGAGCTGCACAGAGATTTGGGTGGTCATATGCTTTTTGTGTGACACAAAGAAACAGGATTAGTTTTACCTGGAAGGCAGAGTGGTGAAGCTCCCCACAGGCACCTCAGGAAGTGCTGATTCCTCCTGACTTGGGGGATAAAAGATTATGACACAAACTGTTACTTTTAAAGAAAACATCTCCTCCTCAGAGGGTAAATCTTTAGCTCCAATGTAACACTAACAAATTAACAATCTATTTCTTAGGTTGGGAGAGCTGTATGTATCTCCTGTTAAATGCTGCTCAGGAAATGGGGCAGGAAGAGAAGGGGAGAGATGCTGTGGCTTTCACCTGAGGTGTGGAAAATTGCCCAAGCTGCTGGTGAATAGGGCCAGGTTCTTGGCTGCATAAATGTGTTGGTTCCAGTTTAGAGTAGGAGGAATATGGGTACATATAGTTTACCTTGAGTTGGGCTTTGATTTGAACAATCATTTTGTGGAAAATAATGAAAATGGTGGGGAGCTCCTTCTGATGGAGCTTCTCCTCCACGGGCAGTTCTCGTTGCCATCTGCAGTACCCAGAGGTGCCTTTGTCACCCACAGCAGCACGAGGGCTAAAATGGGTCTGCTCAAGGGTTCAGGCTGACCTTGAGCATGCAAAATCAATCCCAGACTGACTTCAGCCCACAAGACATGAACAACTTGTGACCTTCCCCTCCTGGGAATGGTGTGACGTTCTGGAGAGCCCCTCAGCAGGCACTGAACTATAGCAGGCTTTAGGAGATGTCATGGTTGATCTCATGTCCAGCTCAGTAGAAGAACTAGCATTTAAGGACTTCTTGTGCTTTTCTTCTCTTTCCTTTCATTCTTTTTCTTTTTTATCTGACTGCAACCCCCCTGGTTAGCAGACAAGGACCAGGCACTGAGAACAACTCCCTGTGTGCTTCTGATAGCTGAGGCCTTCTCCCCCTGCATTAAACTTTCATGGCCTTTAGAATAAATCTTGCCTGCATTTTTCTGTTGAAATAAGAACCAAACTTCCGTAGTAAAGTAATTTGGATGTGGGTCACAGGTTGTTATATTGCAAGTCAGACATTATTTAACTTTGCAGAAAATCCTGTGCTAGGCTTTTTATCAAGAAAGTCCATTTGTTTTTAAAAACCCTTAATCAATAAATCCTAATTAAAATCATATGTCAGATAACTAGTAGTCCTTAAGATTTTGGTTTTATACCCAGGAGGATTCTAGCTTACTGATGACATAAGTGTATTTATTTACTGACTAAATCAATTGCCTGCTCAATAATTGTTTTTTTGCCAAGGTTAAAGGCATTTGGCTGGAAATAATTAAAACCGTTTGTGATGAAGGATTTTTTTGAAACTTGCTGTAATACCTGAAGGAACTCCTGCCTGAGTGCCTCGAGTCTCAGACAGAGCTGTGTTTAATTTTGTGTGCACTGCAGTCCTCCTAGCCCTCTCTAACAACTAGATTTGTTTAATTTTCTATGACCTTTCTTCCAAAACTTGGAACCCATGTGGCCACAGTATGCATCCTAAAGCTGATATGGAGAAGCATATCACATTTACAGCATTTCCAGTTTTAAATTTGGTGATATTTGTCTGCAGTGGTCAGTGGGAAATGCTGAGGTTTGGTGGGGGGATTTGATGCAAAGGCCTTTGAAGCTCCTGGGTGAGCTCTGGACAGGGTTCTGTGACACTGCAGGATGTTAGTGTGGGTAAAGATCTTTTATTTGCTCTATTTCTGAACTGCCCTGTGTGGGTATTTATAAGGAGTGCTTACACTCTTCCCTGGAGCCAGCATACAGAAGATGGTGAGAGTGATTAAAAAGCCCTGCTTTGAAGCACTGTGTTCTTTCATCAGCAAGCCTCAGTGAGGGGGGCTGGTAAATCCCTGCAGTTCTGTCAGGATCAAACCAGCAGCAGCAGAGGGCTCAGCCAAGGAGTGACAGAGTGGCAGTGAGAAGCAAAAAATCTGGGGGAAAAGGAAAATCCAAAGAGTAGCTGGTCTTTATTTTGTGACAAAGAGGCTCTGAGAAAGATCAGGTGCTCCTCTGAATTGTAGTTCCAGAAAGTTCTTCAAACCAGCAAAATGCCTAAGAACTCATTTGGTTTGACGTTAAATACTCGAGTACTTCCATTCAGTTTCCAGGGGCTAACTAATGTGCACTAGATTTCTTTCCATGGGTAAGTTTCCCTCGTTGCTAATTCCAGAGTAGTTTGTGACTCAGTGAGGCTGAGACCTCCTCCTGTTGTCCTTGGCAGAGCTGTGTCAGCAGCTCCCCTCTCTCCAGCCCTGAATCCTCTCTAGGCAGGGCTTGTTGTGCTGGCACACGCCCTCGCACAGCTCAGGAATAAATACCCCTGACTTCTGCATCCCAGCCTTCTCCCAGGGCTTCTGTGTGTGCACAGAAGCCAGCCACACATATTTATTACTGAGCTGGAACAATAATTAGGAAATGTTTCATTTGAATTACGCTCCTTACGCTGTCGCTCGGTGTTGTGCACAATTATCTCGGGGAGTGAACACGACCTGATTGCAATGGCACAGATTGAGGAGAAATATCCCTGGTAGGAACAGTCTCCAAACTGATCACAGTGATAGCTTTTATCATGCTCTTCCTTCATCCCTTCTCCCACAGGTTAAGACTCAAGTCATTGATGCAATATCCCAGAAATAACATTTCAGGCTATTCCCAGACGACATCCTCAGCTGTGTATTTGGAGCCACTTGCACATAAATTACAGGGAAAGCTTAGAGGAGCATAAAGTATTTTCAGTAAAACCTAAACCCTTTGACTTTTAAGCTTGCTCATGACAAACACCCCAACTATCGAAAAATTGGAGCACATCCTCAGAGAACAGAATCTTTCAGTCTTCATAATCATTTAAAAAGAGAAAGATGTCACAGATGGGATGGTTAGAAATGAGCAGCCTCTTGAATGCCTGTGTATCATGGCATCCAAGCAAATTAGTTGACTTTCTCAGATTTAATCCTGCATTTTTTGTACATCCTGAATTAAAACTGAAGAGTAAAACATAGATTTTGTCCAAAAAAGTATAAAATATATATGCACACATACATTTATTCATGCATTTATATAAAGGTATTAACTTGAAAATGTGTTCTTCATTGGAACTCTGATACCTCCAACAGGAAAAGCCATCAGATCCTTGAACTGACAATATCCTAAACCTAAAGAACTATTTAGACTAAGTGCTTGCTTTTACATGGCTAAATTTAGGTAGGATGATTCACTCTTAAGAGCTGGATTTGCATAACAAGACAATGGCAGTTAAGCACCTAAATGCCTAGAGCAGATTTTCCAGCTTCCTTACATTCCAAAGCTGTCACTGATCTCTGTGCAAGAGGAATTCTAGGAAGCCAAACCCCATTTATGGATACAAAACATCCACATTGCAAAGACATGGTCCTAAAGTTTAGTTTCTCATTCTGAACCCTTTTGCACTGGTGATGTCGTGCTGATTCCCAGAGTGTAGTTATATTATTTATATGTAGTTAATAATTGCCCTCCTCAACAGAAGAGCCCCAGAAAGGTCTGCAGAGGGAAGTGAAGTGATGGAATCATAGTCAGTGCAACCTTGATGGAATTAGATTGTCACCAAAGCATACTGGGGGCTCTTTGGTTGGGGCAAGCTTCAACACAGAGGCCTAAAGCAAAGCAAATCACTTCTCATTAAGAAAATGAAAGAAGAAATTGAACTTTATGAGCTTTAAATATGTGTCTGGGGTAAGAAAAGCCTTTTCCACTGATATAGTTGAGTTAAAAATAAATGTTTTCTTTGAAGTGTTCCTTGGCATGTCTCAAGTTACAAGATTATTTCATAAAAGCTAATGCAGTCAAACTATGCATCCAGAGCCTGTTGCTGTTTCTCCTTGTTTTCAAAGACTCTTAGGCATCCTCATGGGAGCATCACTTGTAAAAGTAACATTTTCTCCAGTTAACCAGAAAATAGAAACCCAAGGACAACCCTTCCAAATCCAGCATCAATTTCACAGGATGACAACTTCTGTGTTTGGAAGGCATTGTGTTGTGTGTATCTTTAGGGCTGACAAAGTCAAACTAATAAACAACCATAAATCACCTTACAAATGTTATTTCATCTTTGCATTCTCTGTGTGCTGTGGCTGGCTTGGCAATAACTGAGCTTTGGTACACCTGTGACACCCTGGGCTTTTCAGCTCTGCAGGAACTGGACAGTGCACAAGCACTCTTGAGGCCTTCAGGTTCAATTCTTAGGTTCAGTCTCTCTAGCAAAATTAGTAGAAACTGGTTCCTTTCCTTCCTAAACCTACCAGATCATATGTTTACAAGTTAGTTGTTTTGAGGAAAATAAGCCACAGGCTGAGCAGAACATATGAAAGCTGTTCCCCTTAGTATTTTAAACAATGCAGGTACTATGAGTCAGTCCTTGTCTCTCTTTCCTCCTTACTCAGATGCATCAGGAGTTGATCCTTTATCCTTAAAGCACACTAGGACATGTGCTCTCTGCTCCCATTTCTTTCTGTCCAGTTTTGGGTTCAGGTTTCCATAATAGCAGTAGACCCTTCAGTGAGGAGAACAGATCTGCTCTGTCAAAATTTGCTTTCTCTTTTTCCTCCCAGACTGGCAATTACATTTCTGTCAGGAGATCAGCTCTCACTTGCCCACCTGAGATTTGCTCTGGGCACCAGCCAGCTCTTTGAACAAAACTGTGTCCTTCTGACTGTAAGTAAGCTTATTAAGGCTGTGCAGCCCTCCTCTGCCAGCCCTGTGCAAAGGAGGGGGGTCTCTCCTGACACTGCCAGGGATCTCTGGCCAGAAATCTCTGCACTTCCAAAGGCTCTGGGGGAGATGTGGACAAGATTTTGCTCCCAAGGACAGCAGGGCACAGGGCAAAGCACAGCACTGTGCAGTGCAGATTGAGAGCAATGCATGCACATGCATCAGTGTGCAGCCACTGTTCACACTGGCACTGGCAGTCATTCCTCAAGAGGAGAATCCCCTTCACAGCAGCAGCTTTCCATGGGAACATTTCCAAGAATTTTTGTGCCAACTCCTTCTTCAAAACTTGACCCTGCACCACCCCCTTGGATGCTGAGCAGGTGTAAGGAAGCATTTGGTACCTGCTGCTTTGGATATCCAGGTGAAAAATACTGTAAACATCCAACTTCATGTCATTCTGGTCCATGGATCATGGGCAGAAATTGGATTTTCCCTGAAATCTGGTTTTATTATGGCATTAGATCCTCTCTCAAGAAATATGTAAATGAGAGGACTAAAACTGTATGGATTGGTACCTGTCACAGAATTGGTGTTGTCCCAGTGAATTATCATTTATGAACACTGGACAGATCAGAATAAAATAAACCTTAAGTTATCTCAGAAATAATAAGGGATATGTAGCCTGTGTCCTTAATAACCCACTGCAGTGAGCTCAGCTACTGCTTCTTAATACTGAATATTCATGAAGTCATTAAATGAATAATTGGGATACATTTACACTTTATTACTGTTATGGAATAGCCTGGGCACCTTAATAAGATGCTGATGATTCATTTTGGCATGACAGGAAGAGGGTGCAGAGGGAATTTGTCAGTGTGACTTGCTAATGCAAAAATAATTGTTCCATTTTCCTACTTTAATGTCAAGGAAGACACTGATGTTTAAGAGTGATTCTGCCTCATAGTCCCTTTCAGTGGGTATTAGAGATTTGTACAGAGCCAGTGCTCTTTCTGTGTCTGCACTAAATAAAGAACTGGGGAAGAGTAGGTAGAAATACTCCCCCAAAAAACTCAGAAATGACTAAGAGCTCCTGCATGGTGCAGATCAATTCTGATGCACTTGATAAATGAGAAGGATTAGATAAGTAATCTGATTAGAATGTAATAGTCATGGAGGGAGCTTTCCATTACAGTGAGATCTTCACTCTCAAAATATAATGAAACTTTTATGGATCAATTTAATTATAAGTCAGCTACACAAATATTTACCACAGCTAGATATTGAAAAGTTACATTCCTCTACTATAAGTCAGCTACATGAATACATCTGCTGTAAAGACATAAACAGATTTCTAAAGGCAGTAGAAATGAAAATTTAAACAAAAACTGGCTAAAAACCTGTGGTGAACCATTCCAGTGTGCTTATGTTTGTGATTTTTAGTTATGGTGATGCCTTTTTGGGCTACCTAAAAATAGAGGCCAGACAAAATTAAGGAAATAAAAAGCAGTTCTATTTATTGAAGGGCCTCCAGGTACATTTAGGGCAGATGAAGCCTCCCCAGGGACTACACCCAAAATTGAACAATGAGTCAGGGGTTTTCACACTTTTATAAGTTTGGTCCATTTGCATATTGGGGTTAATCTTCCAATTACAGCTGCAGGTAATGAAGTCATTTACCCCAAGTTTGCTCCCCCCAACTCACTTTTGTTTCCATCTCCCAGGGCCTGAGGCAGTGAGGTGTCCTTGATTCCCAGCCTGGAGAGGAATTGTTGTGTCTGACCAAAATGGGACAGCAGCAGCTAACACTGTGTGTGGAGTTTAGAGTTATACACTACAGAATTACAGTATTACAAATATATGAAAAATATAAAAAGCAAAATCCCAGGGCATCAGTGCTCACCTCCCATGTCCATTGAGTGCTGCTGGCTCCCCCTTTGCTGGCAGGGCTGAGCCACCCTGGGCTGTGTCTCATGGAATGGGGACACTGTGGCTGCTCTGGGGAGGGCAGGGAAGATGCCAGGGGGGTGACGTGGCCTTGGCAGGGTTTGTGAGTGTGAGCAGCCTCTCCAGGGCCCGTGGGTGCCAGTGAGAGCTGAGGGTGGCACACAGGACACACAGAGAAACGAGGATCCAAACCTTGATGCACCTCGTCCACAAGAATTTCCAGACCATGCACTCTACATCTGGCAGGCAGTTCACATTGTGTGTCTTTGATAAATAGTGCTTATTAAAGAGTTAGAAATTTCTTCTTCCCCAGAGAAGCTGTTTCATACATTTTTCAATCTTTAGGTGAAATGAAAAAGTTTAACGAAAAAGCCCCCATCAGCTTCCCCCAATGAGCTTCCAGTCAACGTTTTCCTGAAGTATATAAATTCTTAATTTGTTGTAGATAATGTCTACCAGATGATAGTAGCAGGAGCACAAGTGGAAATTAAAGAACAGCAGACTTGGAACAGAGGTTATTAAGCACTTTTTCACTATGAGAGAAACATTAATGAATTGACTTGAGGCAAGGCTGTCATGGCAAGAGGGGGCAGACAGAAAGGCTTTGGAGTTGCCCTGTGGAGCAGGTCAGCTCTGCAGGGATGGGGGACAAAGCTGCTGTCCCTGAGGGCAGCAAAACAGCCCCTGAGAACAGGAGCACAGCCCCTAAATCCCATCTGCAGAGAGGAGCCCTGGTTCCCCTGGGGGACAGGCATACATACCTGTGCTTTTCCTCTGGGAAGATTTTCAGGGACACACAATGTCATTTATGCCTTAAATTTGTCTAGTTAGCAATTCTGAAAGCCTAAAAATACAGGTTCTTTTCATCTTCCACATTGTTGGTGGTGCTCACATGTAATGCAGCATGGTTGGGGTATCATATAAATCCAAGTTATTGAAGGAGTTTTTAATCTCTGTGCTTTGGGGGAGAGGACCTCTACAGTTTCTCCAGAATGTGGGGAAATGGTCTAAAATGTGATGTGTTTTAGTGAATGGCTGAAAAGGCGGAAAAGGCTATAAGAGAATAATAATAATAATAATAATAATAATAATAATAATAATAATAATAATAATAATGCCTTCTTGTCATATAGTAAGACTCATCAACAGCACTTGGGAGGCTTTGCACAAGGATTTATCACATCATTTCTCTTTCTAAGATGAGGAAAGAGAGGCTTACAAAAAAAGCAATTTTCCAAGTGCAAGTAATCAATCAGGGGATGAATGGGGGATAAAGTGTGAGTTTTGATTCTGGGATGCCTCTGGCCAGAACCAGAGTTGGAAAATAGCAGTTTAGCAAGTAGATCACCTGGGTTTTGTACTTATTTGTTTAGGGAAAGAGATAATTATTTTCAGATAAATTGTCATTATTCTTTTTCCCTTACAACAGTGACATTTCTAAAGGGGACCAAGCAAATTATCTATTATGAAATATTTGACCTGGAACAAAACAACACATTTACTTTGTGTGGGCACTTGGTGAGACAGCATATTGAAATGAAAACTGGAACTTCTAGCTTGCTTTGAAAAGATGTTCCAGCTTTTAGAAAAATCACAGGATTTATAGTCTGGCTTCCTGGGGAAGAACATCCTGAAAAATGGCTGATTATGTGTGTGTCACTGTGCATGAGTCTGTCCTCAATCAATTTTGAACTGAGCACCTCTCAGTTAAGAAAATTTTTACTGATCCACCCACAATGCATCACTGGAGTGGGGAAATGTTCCCTCTTCTTGCACTTGGAAAAACAGAGGCTGGTGCTGATCCTGTGCCTTTATGTTCCAACCTCCCCTTTTCACTGCAGCTGAAATTAATCTTAAGGCAATTCCTCCTATTTCCAAATGAAAAGAAAATCTTCCCATTCTGCAAAATGCAGCTATTGATCTGGCTCTAACCAGAGAAATCCTTTTGAAATGAATTTCCAATACTGCAGTAAAATTTATTGCTTTAGTAAGTTTACAGTGCAAAACTTACTTGATAATGCAATAAAATGTTATCTCAATCATGGAACAGATTTGAGGGTACCTTTGAAATGAGCTGATGTTTCCTCTTTGCAGAAACTCCAGTGCCAAGTCAGATGCAAACTGCTTCCAAAAATACAGGTCTGGTGCAAGGTTATCCTTGTGATGAGTTTCCAGCAGGGACTGTAGGAGCAATTATTCTTTTGGAGCTATTTGTAATTTCTACTGCAACTCCTCACAATGGCAGAAAGCTTCAGTACTGGGATAAAATGGTGGATGGGTTAAGATTGAATTTAGTTTTAAAATGTATATTAGTAACTTTAAAGTGATTTTTCTGGAAAAATTAGGCTTGTCAACAACATACTTACATGTTAAAGAGAAATGTCTTAGCATTAGAAAACTTATTACCATCATCTGGGTTTTTTAAATAAAATATTCATAAAGCCAGATCTGAATTTCAAAAAGAAAAATAGCCTTTAAATTCTGAAGTAATATATTCTCCTATCTCATTAAAAAGCAGGAATCTATCTTGGATCTTATATGTTCTCCCTCATTACAAGACTATTTATATAACATTCTGATAGACACCAGCTCTTCTTGGGCTTACAGCCCTTGAAAATCATATAAAATACTTCCCTCCCTGTTTTAGCCTATATAGCTAATTTTCCATTATTTATAGCATACAACAGCTCGACTCTCAAGGTCACACTCCAAAGCAGGTTTTCTTATATCTCAGAATTCCAATCAGCTGAAAGAAAAAACACCACAGAAAATACAGTGAAGGCAATCAAGAACATAATATGGGTTTGGTAAATGCTTTTCAAGGGTGGAATGTTACTGAGGAGCTTTTTAGCTAAAGCTTTACTTTAATGGTACATTTAACTAATGCCAAATTGCACTGAGCTGGAGTGAATGTCCATGTGATGTGCATGTAACTACCCAAGAAATTCATTTCTGACAGGTCTTTTTTTTTTTTTTTTTTTT
>WEIU01000063.1:84221-124565 GCA_013389925.1 Aegithalos caudatus | reverse complement strand
TTTTTTTTTTTTTTCAAAAATCCCCCAAGACAAAAGGAGACCTTGGAGCTCTCCCTGCTTTGTATTCTGAATCTTGCTTTCCCGGGGTGCGTGTCCAGGCATTAATCTCAGGAAAGGTCTCATGTCAGTGCATTGATGTCAGGGCATTGCTGCAGGAGGGCAGAGCTAAGCCCACGCTCAGCAAGGCAGGCTGAGCTCACCTGCAGTCACTGGTGGCTGCCAAATGTTCACCAAATTTTAACCCTGCTGGCACTGGGAGGCTGCAGGAAATGGCTCAAGTTTCTGTGACAGGTGGAGGTGATGCCTTGGGAAGGCTGATCTGGAACAGAGACTGCACAGAGCTGGAGAATAAAGCAGGTATTTATTGAAAGGCCTTAGGATACACCTTGAGCAGGACAAGAGCCTGGACAGGCCTACACCCAAGGTGGACCCAAAATGGTCACAAAATGGACACAAATGGTCACAAAATGGACAGAAAATGGACAGAAAATGGACACAAAATGGACACAAAAAGGACAAACAGTCACGAGGTCTCACACTTTTATGAGTTTTGGTTCATTTGCACATTGGGGTTAAATTGTCCAATTACAGCTCCAGGTTGTGAGGTCCCATCCTTCTTGTTCCTCCCTTCAGCCACCCTTGTTTGTGCTTTTGGGCCTGAAATTTGTCCTTGGTGTGCAGCAGGAAAAGGATTTGTTTTGTGTCCCTGCTCTGTGAAGAGAACTTACTAGCAATTAATGTGAGGCTCAGAACTGCACCTCTAGGCAGCACAGAATCTGAAAACATGAAAGCTTAAACTTAAGGCATCAGAGGGAGGTGGAGTCCAATGCTGGAAGGACTGGCTTTTGAGAGGAGCTCCACACTTGGCACATGCACACTGTATTCTCTTAATAGCAGAATTAAGTGGAAAAAGGACTGTGTAACATGCTGTGGAGTTCTGGAAATTTGTATTGGGATGTAAACTGGCTTGGACTTGAACACAAAGCATAAAATAAAAAACAATAATGAGAAGGGTCAAGATCACACTGGAGCTCAGCCCCTCCAAAGAACAGGAACTCATTAGGCATAGCTCCCATCTCCTAAAGTGGCTAAAGCTGCTTGTCATTGTAAAGCCAGCAAACATGGCACTGGTAGCAATGTGCCAGAAGAAAAGGCAACCTAATTCCAAGTCATCAAAGATTCCAAGTCATCCAAGTGATCAAAATGACTTATTCTATGGAATTATTTTTAGAACAAATAATGAGGTAACTAACTAACCAAATCAGTAAATTCAATTGGGTGCTGTTCTCACCCTTATACAAATACCCCATTTATCTTTTTCTGTTGAAGATTTTCTGCTGTCATAAGAATGTGTTGTGGATTGCTGGCAAAAATGCTAACTATTCAAAATTCCCTGATTGTATATTTATGGCCTAGAACACTGTATGATTTATTTCACCTATTATCCACTGTAAGGGTTCATCATTTATTTGTATCTTTACTTTCAAGTCTGAGAAGCACATGGGAACAGCAGCCTGTAAAGAAGGATGCCCTTCCCTCCTCTCAGAGGAGTCACACTTCCGAGCTGTCTGCAGAGCTGGGCCAGAATATTCCCTTGGGAAATGTAGGCCTGCAGCATTTATCAGGACTTGCATCATGGGTACCCAGTGGAAATTAGATGAGAATTTGGCCACTGCATCCAAGTGCTTCCCATCTATCTTCCCTGATAACGTTATTATTCTAATACCAGGGCTATACTGCAGTTCCATACCTTATCTTCAGGAGTGCCACAATGCTTCACAGCACAGTTATGCACTACTGCTGCCCATAACTCACCAGTGTCCTGCTAAACATCTGCTAATGGGATTGCTTTGATTTAAATTTGGAATAGGTCCTTTACTTCTCTTCTCATCAGTAATAACCTATGTTTATGGGAAAGAAACCAAATGCTCCTCATGTGAGATAAAGCACACAGTGCTAGGACAATTTTATGAGGACATCAAGCTCAATAACTCTTCAACAATTTTTTCCTCTACCTCAAAATCTGTTTTCAGAGTATTACATGTGTATCTCAAATGTAGGAGCACTCTGGTGAGTTCCTCCTAAAGTCTGTAGTTCCCATCATGTGTGCCACATGCACTTGTTCTACTCAGGAGTCTCCCAGCTTTGTCCCTCACTATGGAATGCCTAGCTGTCATTAACTGGGATTATCTGCATTTTGATAGAGCTAAAAGCACCACTCTTTCCCCATGGGCCAAATCCTGACATTACTGAGCATCCTTTAGGTTTACAACTGCCAAGTCTTATGGATCTTCCTCTAAAACAAACATTACAGCATCCTCCAGCTGCACTGTTGCTGTGTGTCTGGGTCCTGCTGACAAGGTGGTTTCTGAGTTCTCTGTGCTGGTTCACTCACAGCCTTCCTATTCCCATGGCCAGAGGTGCTGAGCTGCAGAGCCAGCTGCTGCAGCTTTGCATTAAATGCACAGAACTTGCACGATGGCATCAGCCAAACTTCTATTTGTCATCTTCAGCCTCACACAGAAACTGGGGAACTGGCAGCCTCCAAAACCTTGTTTCTCTTTCATCTTTCTTTCCACCTTTTGTTCTTAAACATCCTACAGGGGTTCAGCCGGGTCTCTGTTGTGTAGCCCCACATTTTCCACTCTTGAGAGGTTTAACACTTCCTAACAGTCATAAGGTTTCTGCAGACTCATGATGGGCAATCCCAGACCAGAATCCCAGACCAGACGCACTTAGACTAAAGCTGCTCAGATCAGCCTGGGGAGGAGACCCTAAAGAGACCCCTAAGAAGGGTGGTGATAGAAAGAGCAGGATGTGGGCAGAGTTTTGGCCCAGGGCAGTAGGGTAGGCTCTCAGGACATGTTGTGGCATACTTTATAGCACCTGCACAATGTAACTAACAAAGTACCACTCAGGGCATGGGACAGTCTGTGGAGCTGTTGTTTATGGTGATAGTTGTTTATGACAAAAGAATTACTATGCTGGGATTGTTCACAATGTTTTTATGCAATGAATCTTCCTAAAAACTAATGTAACTTGGGGCACTTATTGGCTTTGTGGATATCTGTGCTGTGGCTGGGGTTAGTGAATAGTCTCTGAGAGCAGAACAGACTCAGGCCTCTCACTGAACACTGCTGTTCCCATCACCTGCACCACTCCTGGGAGAGTCTGGGGGACTCAGCCCCAGGGTGGTGCTGCAAGGCTGACTTGGGAAGCTTTGTCCCGCTGCAGACATCTCTTGGCTTTTGCAAATAGATCTTTATGCTACTGCACCAAAATAAATGTTTTGCACTATGTGGCACCTCCCACAGGGAAATTCCAAGGCAACTTAGAAATGTTGGATAACCCAGACAAGAGGATTCCCCACTCAGATGGGAAACCTGAGGCTTTTGTCACTCAGTCATCTTCCCAAAGTGCCTGGGAAATGAATGGCAGCATTAAAGCAGCCCTAGAGCAGATTTAGAGCTCTAACAGCAGTTAAAGCACCAGCTGGGTGGGTGCTCTCTGCAGTACCATTGCAGTATCTCTGCAGTATCATTGTTACCTTCCCTTGCCAGAAGTGATGCCTTAGGATTTAGCTTTTATATTTTTCATGTATTTGTAATACTGTAATTCTTTAGTGTATAACTCTAAACTCTACATACAGTGTTAGCTGCTGCTGTCCCATTTTGGTCAGACACAACAATTCCTCTCCAGGCTGGGAATCAAGGACACCTCACTGCCTCAGGCCCTGAGAAATGTAAAAAAAATGAGTTGGGGGGGAGCAAACTTGTGGTAAATGACTTCATTACCTGCAGCTGTAATTGGAAGATTAACCCCCAATATGCAAATGGCCCAAACTTATAAAAGTGTGAAAACTCATGACCCCTGGTCCATTTTTGGGTGTAGCCCCTGGGTGGGCTCTGTCCTAAATGTACCTGGAGGCCCTTCAATAAATAAAAATGCTTTTTATTCCCTTGATTCTGTCTGGCCTCTGTTTTTAGGTAGCCCAAAAAGGCATCAGAGGTACCAAAGACAGGGCACCCTGGCAAGTGAGAAAGTCAGATTTAACATGTGTCCAGCTGTGATTTAAAGGGTCAGCCTGTGCACACAATGGGCAGTGAGAGCAGCCCATCACCACATGGATCAGTCTCTGGGGGTGCCCTTGCCATGAGGGCTCCAGCCTTCTCCTCTTCACAAGCAGCATTTTCCTTGGCCAGACACTGAGTGTCCACTTTGAGCTGGCAGTGGTTGAGACCCAATGCAACTTGAGGGGAAAATAAATGAAAACATGCAACCCTTAGTTAAAATAACATTTTAAAAAGGAAGGCAGAGTTTCAGTGATTCATAACAAGAATTGTGACAGAGAAGAAGAGAGGTCACCCTGAAAAATTTAAGGAGTCTTAAGCAGGATTTAATTTGTAGAAAAGGATCTGCAGTGCACCTTGAGGCAACAGAGCTATAAATCATGCTGCTTCAGGGCTCATTTATCACCACAGTTGGCCCCAGGATTTGGAAAAGGAGGTAGAAGCCTTCCAGCTGTTTCGTGCAGCAAAGTGTCATTGATAAACGCAAGCCTGCAAAGTAAACAATAAAATATCAATTATAAGTAAGACAGTTGTAAGGAGGCTGCATAGATTTAGGTTTCCTGTGCCTTGCAGAGCTGTCTAGATAGTGTCTTCTTCCTCAGTGGTGACAGCAATTCCTGCATTTTCAGAGCAGTTCTTGCAGCTGAAACAGGTGAGCCAGGCTTCACAGCCACTGCCTTATCATAGCAGGTGGGCAGGGAGTGAGCCAGGCTGCAGGGAGAGCTGGGCACTGTCCTGCTGTCCTTGCCACTCTCCTGGCAGCACTGCTGGATCCAGCATCAACACCTGCAGTCATTTCCCACTGAAGAGGGAAATTCTCTCTTTTGCAGCCAATGTTTCCTCAGGGAGGGAATGATAATGAAACCGATTCAAAATTCTGACCCCCAGATAAAGGCACTGGTGAGAGAAGCACCTTCTGGCCAGGTGGGTAAGGCAGTGCTGGGTGTGAGGTTTGCTGCCCTTGCAGGTGCCAGTGATGCCTTAAGTTGTAGCTTTCATGTATTTCAGATTCTGTGCTGCCCAGGGGTGAGTTCTGAGCATCACGTTCAGTGCTGCTGCTGAGCTCCCTTCACAGAGCAGGGACACAAAACAAATCCTTTTCCTGCTGCACACCAAGGACAACTTTCAGGCCCAAAAGCACAAACAAGGGTGGCTGAAGGGAGGAACAAGAAGGATGAGACCTCACAACCTGGAGCTGTAATTGGACAATTTAACCCCCATATGCAAAAGGACCAAAGCTTATAAAAGTGTGAGACCTCGTGATCTGTGGTCCATTTTGTGTCAATTTTGGGTCAACCTTGGGTGTAGGCCTGGCCAGGCTCTTGTCCTGCCCAAGGTGTACCCTAAAGGCCTTTCAATAAATATCTGCTTTATTCCCAGCTCTGTCCAGTCTCTGTTCCAGGTCAGCCTTCCCAAGGCATCACCAGCTGGGGCAGAACCAGCTGTGTGCTGCTCACTGCTGCCAATGGATGTGGGGGTTTAGAGAAGTCCCTGGCAGCAGGCAGGAGCTTTCCTGAGGTGGCCAGCACCCCAAAACCCACTCTTGTTTGCAAGTTCTTTAATAATGGCTGATTCAGTCTGTTATAGAATGGATTATTTGTTTTATGGACACAAAACTAACAGACATAAGATTTAAACTAATACTGCACAGGAATAAATAGAAAAGGAGATTACTAGTAGGCATATACAGTGTGGGGTTAAAGGCACCATTAATTTTACAGCTAGGGAAGAAATAATATCACTTAGAATTCAATGTGTCCATGAAATTGTTGGTGGGGCACACATGGAGATCCTTTCTCTCAATTCCCAGGAAAGGAACCATGGATTCTGCATCCAAACTCCACGGAGAAGTCCTGGACACTTGTCAGGTTCTGCCTCTGTGATAACTTGTGTGTCTTTTGTGCTTTGTGGAACAGTGGTCACTGTGACACACAGATGGTTTACACATGGGAGTGGGACACCTCACTGTATCAATTTGAGACAGAAATGCAGCTATATAATGAATATCAAAAATTTTAATAACCTTTCATGTGACCAAGTCACAGCATAATGCCTTAAGTTCCACATGTCCATCTGCTTGTGCAGTACCCAGCACAGGAAACTCCCACTTCTTAAATCTCAACAACACTGATCATATGTGGGAGTATAATATGTCAGGATAGTTTGTGACCTTTTTTTTAGCAAAGGTTTCTCATGTTTATCCAAGGTGTTAGTTGCCATTGTATGTTAAAACTGTTGTAAACTCCCTGCAACTCTTTTATTTTGTAAAAAATTAAGATGTATGTGTGCAAACATGCTGGATAAGAGAACATGGATGCTGGAGCTTTGCCTGCTGCTCTCTCCTGCTATGAGTGATGGAAAGCCAGTGTAATTCCACAGCACCAGATCTCTGACATGGTGCTGCTGCCACAGAGCAGACTGTAAGGCCAAGAAAATATCAAGTCAAAGTCAGTTTAGTAGAAAAAAAGAACAAGTTATTTATCACCAGTAGATAATAACAATCCTATAGACTTGCCTTAGTGCCTATTTGTTCTGGGGGAATTCAAGCCACAAATTATGGATGATTCCTTAATCGTAAAGATATATGACTAAAAAATTACAATACTTTTTCTTTAATTGCTTGTAAAAATTCATGGATATTGGTATGGAGTATAATTTCTCAGACTTCTTTTGGACATTATTTTTACCAGGTATTATTGTATTATAGGACTATTTCTGTTTAATCTAGTTACTGCATTATTAGTGAGCTCATTAGCCGAAGTGACTGAAGGCAGACTCTGTGCTGCAGAAAGCTCCTCTGCAGTCCAGCTGGTCTTGGATGCCTTCTGCTGGCCAGAGGAACCCAGCCCATTTTCAGGACACCACAGGATTTTGGTGGCACTGACAAGGAGCCTTCATCTTGACAGAGCAGCTTTTCACCTGGTGTAGAGGGGCTGGAATGATTTCCCTCCTGCTCAGCAAGATTCTGGCCCTCTGGCTGCATCACTTCATTAAAAACAATTGCTGCAGTTTAAACTGGTCAAGAAGGAAACATTTTTCAAGCCTTCTAAACCTGAGAGCGAGTGGAGCTGCTGGTGTTTTATTAATTTATCAACATCTTGTGAAAATTCCTTGTTTTCTGTAGCAGCCACCAGCCCTTCTAGAAAGCACAAGATGCATAACCCAACCATGTAGCTAATCCCAGTAAATAATAAGAATTCAGTAACTTATGTGGCAGGATTCTGTAACTTCAGGGAAATGAGCCTGGTTAAATGTGGCTCATGCACAAGAGCCAGGCACCCTGATGGCTTCATCTGTTTCAACAAAACAGAAAAGTCTTCAGGCTCAGAGCTCCTGTGGGCAGGCACAGATGGGCCAGGGCCAGGGCAAGGCTGGGGCTCTTCTGGCTTCTCCCAAACACCAACCAGGCTCAGGCTGCTCACTGCACATCTTCCCTGTTCACATCAGGGCTTGCACACCTGTCTTATATAGCAGAATCTGCATATATATTATTTTAACTTAGTAACTGGTGAAATTAAGGGGTGTTTTCCTTTCTGGTTTGTCCCAAATTTTTTTTTCTTTTAAAGAAAGTTAATTCCAACAGTTATTTCTAAGGAATCCATTACCTAGTGTATCAGCTAATTGGCTTTTTCATTATTGTTCCTCAGGCTCTTATTTAGTTTACAGCTGGACAGTCCAAGTCAGTAGGCCAGGTTTAGCCCTGCTGTGAACCTTAAGGCAAGATCATAAATACCAATTCTTCTCTGTCTGTGCCCCCAAATCACTTCTGCTTGTGTTGTAGGGTCCCAGCAGCTCATAGAATTTGGCTGGGAGGATATATGGGCTATTAGTCAGTGTGGAATTGTAGATAAGATGTTAAAAATAATAGCTTTCAAACTTACTCTGAATTATGGTTTAGGAGACAAAAAGGAAAACAAACCACCCCGACTTTGCCTCCTTCTCTGGCAGTCTCATCAGAATTACCCCAGTCCAGGCAGACCTGAATCCTCCCAGCCTCAGTCCCACAGACTCAGGAACATCCAAAGGGCAGGACTGGGGATGGTGTTATGGCAGCCTCCTTCCCCTGCTGATCAAACCCAGCTGCATTAATTCATGCAGCAAGGTGGAGACCCCTGGGGGAATGGGGGAGCTGTGGCTGCTGACAAGGCTGTGTGAATTCTCCCTCTCTTTCCAGCCAGCTCCCCCTGTGCTGGGGCTTTCCAGTCTGTGGTCCTCATCTGGGATGTCATTTATCACCCATAAAGGGCTCACACTCTCTTCATTCCTGCACAGGATTGGATTGGAGTCAGGCTGAACCCTAATCACTACGTGGTGCTCCAGATCTGAGCTTTTTTCTGACCAGACTGAAAGCTGTGCTGAGCTGTGCACCAGGGATTTTCTCTGTCTCAACAAACTCCCCCCAAATGTTTCCTGCCTTGCCAATAAGCCCTAATTTTCCAATGGCAAAAGGCCAGAACATCCTTATCCCAGCGAGTTAGCAGACCCCCTGCAGGCCCTGATGCACTGCTACAGTCTGTTATCTTCATTGTTTCCCTCTCCCCATCACTCTCAGAGTGTAAGTTATTGATTACTCTGCCAGAGGTTGCTAAAGCAGAAAATTTTGATCCCTCAAATGAAAGCGTGCATCACAACTTATTTACTGAACTGCAGCCAGTTTACCCAGAACATTTTTCTGTTGTATGTGAGAGAGAATGACTGCCCTCAGGCCTGGCAAGCTGGGAAAACAATCCCAGTGTAATTCTTTATCTCACCTCAGATGGAGGCTGAGCCCAAATGAAATCTGACCTGCGTTACCAGGGAGGGCTGTGCCTGCTGCAGCCTGGGATCCCACACCTTGCCAGCTCTGCCTCCTCCTGAGGGGGCTGTGACATCCCTGGTGCTGCCAGGGATGCCCAGCTGTATCCCCTGTGTCCCTCACTGCCCTGTGCCATGCAAAAGGCACAAACAGCCCCTGCTCCAGAGCCCAGGACATGCAGGATCCTGGGGGAATGATGGATGGAGCACCTTCTCAATACCAGACTCCAGGCATGGCAAGGCCAGTTTTGATGCTTCTGGTACAACCCAAAGTTGCATTTTAAAAGCCTCTCCAAACAGGATCAACAGTTTCACTGCAATGGAAGAATCTGGAGAAGTGACATTTCCCAAGGGAATATTCTGGCCCAGCTCTGCAGACAGCTCGGAAGAGTGAATCCTGTGAAGGGAGGGAAGGGCATCCTTCTTTACAGGCTGCTGTTCCCATGTGCTTCTCAGACTTGAAAGTAAAGATACAAATAAATGATGAACCCTTAGGATATCAGGTGAAATAAATTATAGTGTTCTAGACCATAACTATACACTCAGGGAATTTTGCATATTTAGTGCTGGCTTCACCATCAAAACCTGCCTTTCTTGACTGGACAGCAGAGGCTGTCAGTGCTAACCTGGCAAACCTCAAACCTTGTGGTTTGAGGCAGTGGCTCATGCTTTATGGACTTGTCTGGGAGTGTATTAGCTCCTACTTCCCAGTTTTCCAGCTGCATTCTCTACTATCAGTGACACATTTCAAAACAGAAAGAGCACTGTGATAAAAACAGCAGTGCTTGCTTTCAAGGCAAGGAAGCACCTCCTGCATTTGCTTTAAAAACATAAAAATAATTTTTAAAATTTTGACTCATTTGACAAGTTGACTTTCAGAATATATTCCACAAATCAGAGCAGAGATCTTGGGTGTTTGACAAATAATTCCAAGATTAATACAGATATATATCCCTGGGTGCAAGGACTTTAATCAATCCCTAATCTCCCAGAGAAGTAGTTTGACTTTACCTGACAGCACTGTGAAAGATGATCTGCTTCTATGTGACTGGTGTAGTAATAGCAAAAGCCATTTCCTCTTTGCATTACTATTCAATTTTTAGTATAGAAAGCCCACAGTTGCTGAAAGCCATGTTCAGAGCCTTCCACTGAACACAGAAGGCTTTGGATCAAGCCCTTGGATACTTCCCTACTAATAAATTAGTCCTAACGAGGCTGGCAACAGCTCTCCATGTCTGAAAGGTCTTGGAAACTCCTGAAGCCCCAGCAGTTAAGCCCTGGACTGAAAAAACACCTGAAAATGTGAGAGCAGGCAGGAGGCTGGGAGCTGGGGGCCATCTGAGATCTGCAGTCCCGAGTCCTCTGCTCCCTTCCCTCTGCACACAGGAGCAGCTGCCCTGCTCTGCTGCCCTCCCCAAGTCCTTCAGAGCTCTGCTCCTGTCTGGGAGCTCAGCAGGAGGTGATGGATTGCCTTGGAGCCTTTTCCAGAGCATTGGTTTGCCACTGGGCTAAGCCAAGGCAAACTGCTCGCTTCATGAGCTGTGTAATTAAAATGAGGGACCCTAACATAGCATTCTGTACAAAAATAATAACAGAAATTCAACAGGCAGCTCTGAGAGCTGAGGCTTGCTAAACTCCAGCATACCCTGCAAGATGAGCTTCAGTAATAACTCACCAAGAGACCAAACACATCCTCTGATACTTTGTTTTATGGTGACTAAAAATCTAACAAAATACTAATGGAAGTGTTATCTATTGGCATTATATATTCTTGTACAATATCTTCTTTATTATCTATTTTATTAATATATTAATAGAAGCATTTTATGGTAGCATTACAAAGGATCAAAGAAAACAGCTGCTAATAAACATTTTCACTGTTGTTTGGTTCTCTTTGGGTTGGATTGTGAAACTTAAGATATGCCCACAGCAGAACAGACTGAATTAATGTACCCATGTACTTATTTCTGATCATGCAACATCCTTGAAACTGAAGGGATGATTCAGTGTCCCTGGATTAACCCACCAGTGATATAACAGCACTGTGAATGCTCACTCCTTACCATTTAGGATCATGGCTAATGTTGGCCATGGTCTACAGCACTGCTGTGCTTAGCATTTTACCCAACTGGGAGATTCCTGAAAGGAGTTCAGTATTTAAATATAGGAGATACAGGTGACCAGGCTTTAAAGTCAGGAAAAAACAAAGCAAAGCTGGGGAAATGGGAAAGCAGTCTCTGTGTCACTTGTGTTTTAGGGACAATTCCACTGCACAGGTCTGTGGTGTTTGGTTGCATCTCCCGTGCTGCTGCAGGAAATGCAGAAGCTGTAAAAGCTCCAGGCCCTGAGCAGGTGTTTCAACTGAGCAGATCTTGTGCTTATCTTTTTGGGGGGGCTACCCACAGAAACCTAAGTCTGACTTTCAAACCCACATTTTGCTGAAGTGGACTTCTGAATTGAAAAGCTAATGTAGGACAGCTAAAAGAACATGTACAGATCCACTCTGGCATCCCAATTTTGGAAACACACATATAATATTAAATAACAGTTAGATTAGCAGATATGTTTTTCTTTTAAAGTGCAAATTCTGGTCTGAGAGCAAGCAAGGGGAGCTGCTCTCTTGAGAGACCTGTAGGTGACTGAACATGGGGATTTCAAATGCAGGTGCCAGACCAGCAGTGTGATTGCAGCTGTGTCACTGTGCCAGGGGTGCACTTTGCAGCAAACCTGAGACTTTGCATGCATATTTCCAGCAGATTGGGAATTTGCATAACCCATCCATAAACCACTGCAAATCTAATAAGGAATCAAGCCCAGTGTCAGCTATGGC
Organism: Aegithalos caudatus; assembly: GCA_013389925.1. NCBI lineage: Eukaryota > Metazoa > Chordata > Aves > Passeriformes > Aegithalidae > Aegithalos > Aegithalos caudatus. The sequence continues at coordinate 112,871 of WEIU01000063.1, read as the reverse complement.
CACTACATCACTGTATCTGAAAATATAGCTCCATTGTGCTTTGACCTTTTCTGTCTGGAATTTGGATTTTCCAGCCCTTCTTCCATCTGTTTACAGAACCAGACCCTCAGGGAAACATAAATAAATAAATCTTTTCCCTAGTTCATGCTCATGACATCAAATGATGTAATAAAATGAAATCTCTTTCCTTCTTTCTCCCCTTTCAATATTTATTCAGGGGATTTATTGTTTTCCCTTCTTTTCATTCAAGGTTTCCCTCTGATAGATCACCTCACTGTGGAGCATTTCTCATACTCTCCATGCATTACATCTCAAGCTATTATTTTAAAATGTAGTTGGAGCTGCTTTAAACCAAAGACAGTGCAGAAATTTTCATTTTTCTTTCCAACTCTGCTGGACCTGCTCCATGAAAATTTCTACTCCATTTTTAGTTGAAAAATTGTTAACAGAGAAAAATGTTTCCAGCAGATGCATGGAGACCAAAAAACTTCTGCATATTTACATGTGGGCTGTGTCCCCACAGGGGTCTGTCAGTGTCATGAATATTTGTGCTGTCCTGGATTCTCAGCTGGCATGAATGGGAATTCATGGCTCTGCAGAAACCACAGTGGCATTACTGCTGGGCTGGTACCAAAACCTGAGGATGCATGGTCACTGCTGGGCTGGTACCAAAACTTGAGGATGCATGGTCACTTCCAAGCCTACTTCAACCTTGTTTAATATCAAAGGAGAATAATCAGCAAGGATATGAAGTATCTTAGATCTAGATGAGATCTGCACAGGATTTAACACACCCAATCCAGAGAACAGGAGCAAAAGAAGTGACTCAAAGCAGGATTTCTCTAATAGTAAAGAGTAAAAGTAAACAGCCTTGCTATCCAGAAAAGTCCCTGAGCTGCCCAGCTCTGGGGGGCCTCTCCTTTCCCTTGCCCTCCCGACGTGGCTGCCTGGCAGTGCAGAGACTTGACAACTGTTCTGGGGGCTGTTCTGGGGGTGCTCAGGGGCTGCTCTGGGGGTGCTCAGGGGCTGCTCTGGGGGTGCTGCAGGGCTCACCTGCTCAGCTCAGCCCTCTTGCTGTGTTTGTGTCCGAGGGGCTCTGGGCACACCAAGGTCATGCTGCTGTGGCCCTGCCCTGAGTGAGACCTGGAGCTTTCTCATAGAGCACCAGCAGGAAGACTTTTTTTATTTATTGAGCTGTTTGTATTTATTGAAGGGACCTGAGGTTGTCCTTTTCCTTCTGTGGACAAGCTGAATGTCTGAGAAGCTCCTGTTCCTGCTGTGGCTTTGCCTCTAACCTGCTGATGCTGGGATGGCTCCTCCTTGTGCACTCTGATGTGTAAGGAGAGCATCTGGGACAGAGGAGGGAAAACTGGATTACATCTCTGCCCTAGAGATTTCCATAAAACAGTAACTATTGGGGTTCTGTTCCTAAATGTAGTCAGGGGACTTTTACCATCATCCTAATCAACTTTTTTTCTCCTTCTTCTTCAAAAAAAAATCCCTAGAAAATACTTTTATCCCATGAGTTAATCATTCAGCCATATCAAGGCTTTAAGCTTTCAACACCAGGCCTGTTGATGAGGTCAGATTTTCAGAATAATCCCCTGCAATAAAAGCTACTGTCCTTCCCTGAGAGCTTCAGGGTAATGCAACAGCACTTGCTTGACCAAAGGGGAATTCACTACCATATAATTAGCAGCTCATGCAAAAAACAATCATACTGAAATAAGTATATACCATGAGTAGTGATAAGGACTTAAGGCAGTGACATATACAAAAAGCTCATTCAGAAACTGAAGCATATTGCCTTTTGTTTGTCCAGCAGCTCTTGAAAGCAATGTTCATGTTACAGCTGCATGATCACCATTAATATACTGCAGATGACTGTATAAATAAGCAAGACTACAATAGTTTTGTTTACACCATTTTTATACAAAATTTATAATCACTCAAAGGGTGTCCTTGGGGTCTGCTGAAGAATATTTACTATGAAAGTTCTGCATGTGCAGGTAGAAACAGGATTCTAAGGATCTGTTTATCCAGCTAAGACAGAAACAAGTACTGGGACCTCTCTGTTCTCTCCTCATAAGCTACTCATATACTGGGATGTGAGAAAACAGCTGATCAAAAACCTGTTTGCTCATTAAGTTCTGATGGGAAAACAATGAGAGTCAGAGGCCCTTTGCAGTCAGGTCATTAGAAATTAAATGGGAGTGTTTACCAAGTGCATGGATTGTCAGCTTGCTGTCAGTCTGCTCCCCTTTCAAAGCTAATCTGTGTATGACTGAAGAAGAGATGTTTGTGGCAGCATGCCTGGCTGAAGATTAGATCTAAAATAAATATGCTCTTCTATATTATCTCAGCTCTTCAAAATCCAGGTGTAGAAATCACCAACTAAGAACCTTGGAAACCTGTCCTTTGTGACAGGGGCTTGCAGACTGAGCTGGTCACCAGTGTGGCCAAGGCTTCTATTTCTGTCTTGCCAGGAAAGCACAAACCCACATGTTGCCTGCTCAGGTGGGCCTGAGCAGGTAGATCTCCCTCTAGCCCATATTTCAGCAAAAATCGCTGGTGTGGGGCCATCTAGGTAGCTCCTGACATTGCAGAGGGTTTCTGATCTATAATACTTTCCTGCAGAGCCTGGTAACTAATAAGAGTTTAAGCTCTAAGCCCACTGTCACAGAATTTGCTCTGTCTTTAATAGCAGCATCTTCTAAGAGCACACAGCTCTACCAGCTTCATTCATACCTGCATTAGATAACACCATGACAAGGGAAACAAAATACAGAGACAAGAATTATTTGTTTCAACTGCATTTCTAGGTCTAGTGGTTTTCACTGATGTTAAGCAATCTTCTGTCATCAAAGACTTTTCCCCTGACTTTCTCAGTGCTGTCAGGAAAGTTCACTCAGGCACTTACAGCTTAGATCATGGACATAACCAAGGACCAGGTCCACTCCTGTAACAAAGTTGTGTGGCTCTGTCTGGAACCCATGGAGCTGTGTGGATCCACTCCAGCTGCAGGCTGCCCCACTGCTGCAAGGCTCAGTGTTTCAACTTTCTTTCAAGTTTCTTTCAACCAAGCAGAGGCAGTTGAAAAACTGCATCCATTTCTCTGCCTAATCCTTCAATAGAAACATTACCCACCAGGGCCAGAATTAGAAACATTTATTAGGAAAATGTGGCAGGAGAAGTGAAATACAGGTTTGATAAGCAAGACCAATTTCTTTGTCAGGGTGCTTCTATTTTGTCTGAAAACCTGGAAAATATCCAGATTCAAGTTCAATGTTCTCTGCTGAGGCATTCCTGCTATGTTGGTCTTGGGAAATTTTATTGTTTTACCATAAATTTTATCCCTGTTTTCTCTGACTGTGTTTCAGTATGTTCAGTATATTTTAAACAGTTCTACTGAGTGTGAGGTCAGTCAGTGACACACTGGACAACTGTGTTTTATTAAAGAGCATCCAAATTAATAAAAGTTAACAGCTATTTTTAATATCAGATAGATTTTATCTCTGACCTTGATTTATGTGATTTGGCCACTGGTGTTGGATATATTATTTCTGTGAGAGGACCCATAGCAATCCCAATCTTGTTATGTGCCAGGAACACTCATGGGTTGCACCAAGGCTCAAGTATAGCAGCTAAATACACATTTAGCAAAATGAGGAAAGATGAGGGAAAGGCCCAGGGGAAGAGCAAGTTAACTGGAGTGTCCTGGTTTATGGCAAATTTGGGAGGAAACCTCTGAAAGGGGTTCCCCTGGAGAAGCAAACCCAACTGGCCTCTCCCCTGATTGGTCTGGGAAAAAATCTCCTTAAAGAAAAGTGGAAAAAGCTATTTATTTAACAAAGTGCCCACAACAAGCACAAAGAATTAATAATATGAAACAATAAAACCTCTGGCCTCTCTGGAGAGAGAAATTGAAGAAGCCCTTGCCATGGGTGTAGCTCAGCTCAGTCTCTCATCAGTCCCTGCTCTGGAAACGCTGTCCTGGCCCCTGGGCTGCAGGGGTGAGCTCCCACTGCTCCTCTGGGATTTTCAGTCCAGAGCAGGTTTAAACAGTCCCAGGAAAAAGGAAAAAACAAACCAGTCCAGGGAGCTTCTCTGCCTCAGCCAGCTAAACTCACTAAAAGCACAGGAGATCTGTCCTGCTGTCTGTCCGTGCTGCAGATAAACACAGCCCAGGAATGTGCAGGAGGCAGAGCAGTTTCTCAAACAAACTCCACACTTCTCCTTCTCCCTGCTTCACTCCCAGAACCAGTCCTGAGGTACAGAACACAATATCCAGCACAAACAGAACAGGCAATTGGGGATACAAGCATCACAAAATCACCCCAGGACACTGGAGCCCCAAAGTCCCTGAAGGTTAATGGAAGTTTCTGCAATGGTTTCACACAACCTTGTGGAGAAATGTCCAGACACTGCAGGATGGCACTGAGACATGAGGCACCACCAACACATACAGAGCAATAAAACACAAGTGTGCCCACAGCTCATTGTTTAAACCATTTTGTCATCTGGGTGAAGATGGAGTTCAGCGTGAGTCTTGTCTTCATATCCTGGAGATTATTCCTCAGCTCAGCAAAAAGGATGGAACTGAACTGAATGCTGTGAGGGCACAGACCTGAGTCAGTGCTCAGCCTTGCAGGATTTCAGAGGGCAGCAGATGAGCAGGGTAAAAAATGAAGGTAAAGCTGCAGGAAAATAAAATGTGAGTTTTAGAATTGCAGTGAGCATGACTTAGCTCTGCTTGTGTTGGAAGTACAACAGGAATGGAGTCAGGCCATGGCTGGAAGTTCCTGAAAATCTCATTATGGAAGTCCTTTTTATTATTTACATCTTCTGCATATATCATATAGTGCCAGTCTAAGAGCAGTAGATAAGAATTACTTCTTTTTTTTTACACAGATCCTTTAATTTAGAGACACCCAGCAGTATTCTAGAGTTCAGGTTCTTTGCTCCACTATTTGTAAATCAAAGTCTTAAGCTGTAGTGCTTTATTGAATACAGTGACAAATGGGGATGAACTGCATTCTCCTCTATAGTCATAAAATTGATTTAATATTTCAATTAATCTTTGCTACCTTCTCAAAAAATTTATGTGAATACATTCTGAGTAAGTCATCTTCAGGACTTAAGTAAATACTAACATAAATATAACTTAATTTATTTGCTCTCTTTAAAATTCCTTTATATCACTCTTGCAGTCAAATGCAAATATTGTTTCCACCAACCAGAATGGAGGAGCATCAGCTGAGGTTGTCCTTACAAAAGGATTGTCACATTTTCATTAAATATTTCTATATTCATAGTCTGGTTTCCATAGCCAGTGAAATTGTTCTTCACAACCTTTGCAGAGGATGGAAATTATATCATAATCTATCCTTTAATATTGAATTAAAAGAAAATACAATTTTAAAATAAGTGTAATTTTTATTTCCAGAAAAGAGAACTGGACAAGCTCTCATTGTTAGGGCTTTTCTTACTTCCCCTCTGATACAAGTTTGCAGAGGGGCTGACAAGGTTTCATGCAGCATTTTTGAGAGCATGCATTTTGTGATGTTATGTGGTTCATATCTTTTCTGTAATGAAAAAATGGGATTATGGCCATAATGCCATGAAGAGGAGACACACAACTCCTACTGGACTGTGCTAAGGCAGTCCAGAAGTAGTCAGATGGATGGGTATGGGGATGGACGTGTGGTTAACCTCAGATTTCTGAAGGCTAGTAATACTTTTTGCCTAAGTACTGCTCCCCTAATCCAGAATCTTAGGTTCATTAAATGTAGCAAGCAATTAACTGTGCATTAGCAAGCTATTTGTGGATGGCCAGGGTATGAATGCCCCCTCCCCAGATCACCAAAGGCTTCACCCAGGCTTTGCAGCCCTTGGCAAGGGAATATCCTGCTCTGATGGCAAAGACTATGATTAAAAATGAGGTCTGGGGGGTTTTGTGAAGCATATCCTAAAAAGTAATCTCTAATGAAAATAATTAATAGTATATGGAGAAAAGAGCATTTTTCTCTCTTCCTGGCTCTGCCCTTCTGGATATTCTGTCATTACTGGTGTGTGACCTGGTGATGGCTTTTCCTTCCAGCACTACAGGAGACCCTAAGTCAGGCCTCCCTTGCATAGGGATGCCCACAGGCACCAAACCCCTTGCTCAGGACCCCCACACTGAGTTCCTGGCACAGCACAAGATTCACTTCTTCACATTTTTAACATTGAGTCAATTAGAAAGCTCTTTCCCTTTCCCTTTCCCTTTCCCTTTCCCTTTCCCTTTCCCTTTCCCTTTCCCTTTCCCTTCCCATCTTCTCTTTTTTCTTTTTCTAAAAAAGAGTCGGTCTATAACCGACCCTAGCTGTAAGAATCCTAGAGAAACACGCTGGTGGTGCAGAGTTATATTAAATAAAAGAGCTCTCCTGTGGCAGGCCATGCACTGAGAAATGGTCAAACTGCCCAAATAAATCTCCCCATGCTCACTCTGAGCAGCAGTCACTGGTTTTCCTTATTGCTTTGCCTGTAAATGGTACTTCAGTGGTGACTGCAGCAGATAGCTAGATGTATTTAAAACACTGGAATGGAAAAGTCCCCAGCACACAGAATCACTGAAATGGAGACTTTTTCCCACTCCTCTGTTTCCTCACCCTCCCCATTTTGGTAACTTCACAGTTTAGGAAATGGAGTTAAGGGCCTTAAGCAGTTCAGCATGTTGAGCATGACTGTAATTGAAAAATCTGGGCTGATGGGGAAGGAGAAGATTGATTCTCTTTGAAGTGGACCTGGAGAGGAGGATGATGTGTAAACTGAGAGAATCTGCTGGGAGAGGTGGTGGAGGTCACACGTGTCTGTTGGCAAGAGCAAGCACTCAGTGCTTATTATTCCACTTCATAGTGTAGAGACATGTTAGGCTCTAAAATATTTGTGGAAACAGCAGGTACAGTTGAGGTAATTCTTTCATCTCCTGCTAATTAAAAATGTAACAAAATTTTGAGGGGCAGCACTGTGTCTGTTCATTTGGTGCTTTTAGAGTAATGCCTGCTCCTAAGGAGGAGTTGAACCTGGGACCACCATCTGTAACCTTCAGTTAAAGCACAGTGTATGCATCCATTTATTAAATGCTGCTTTTCCACTTGGACTCACTGGTCTCTGCTCTCCCACTGTTGGTTGCCAGATGGAGCTTAACTCTGCTTCATTAAGCCCTAAATGTTTGGGCTACGTTTGGCTGTCCTGCCTTGTGGTACCACCATGAGGCATGTGAGACCTCAGTGCCACCTTCCAGAAGTTACTGAGCCCTTTGTGGTCAATCTGCAATGAGAAGTAAGAGATTCTGCCCCCTCTCAAACCAAAACTTCAGTGTTTTGACCCCCCTGGCATAAAAAAAACCCCCTCTCTTCCCTTATTACATGTCTAGATAAGGGATGGGGTGAGCTTGGTCAAGGCTGCATGGAGCAGAACCTGAGTGTGGGGGACAGCTGCCCAAAGCTGATGGGATCACTGCCCTGGTGGAAGAGCTGCCCAGTGGGCAGGGACAACCTGCATTACTTTCAGTTGTGTGTGATATATCTACAGTGGAAGGAAATGTGAAAGGAAAGACAAAAATAAGCTCCCAAGAAAAATAAATGCCTATATTCTGATACTCAGTAAATGCCTGCCTGTCTTGGAAACATTGGTCAAATGATATTGGCATCACATTAGCCCCACAAAGCTGATGATAATTCTATCCAAGTGCTGTGCACAATTATGGAGGTCCAGTACAATTAGTGCCAGCTAAATTAGGTTAAAAATAATCAATAGGAGACACTCATTTTGTGTGTCAGTTTAGATCACACAGGGGCTTTTTATAAATCACAGTGTGAAGAAAAGAAATTTTGTTCCTTTCCATTTTAGTTCACACAGCGAGGGCACAGATGTCTGGCACTTTTTCAGTTGCTTTTCTGCAAGTGGCACCACATTGCCAGAGGGTGCAGTGCCAAGCTCTGCTCCCCCAGCTCCGGGCTCCAGCAGCAGATGAAGTCCTCACTCTCTGCTCCTCTCACCTGCCAGCATGGGCTGGCAGTGGGCAAACATAGGACACAGCTATTTATAAACAGAGCATTGCTCATTTCGTGCCTTCTTTGAAGCAATCTGCAATGTGTGTTGGGACCATTCTGTTTAAACACAGCAGGCAGCTGTTCTGAGCTGTGTCCCAGAGAGCCCCAGAGCTTGGGGAGGCTGCAAGGCTGAGAAGGAATCTGGTCTGCTGTGCCCAGGTACCCTGGGCAGAATGTGTGACACCTCAGGCTCTGCCTGCTGCAGCACACAGGACAGGATCCATCCTGCAGCTGGACAGGATCCATCCTGCAGCTGGGCAGGCTGTGAAAGGTCCCAGGCATGGGTGTGCAGGATGTTCTGTGGGCAAGAGGTGGAGCTGATCTCTGTTTCTCATCTGGGGCTAACTTCTGAGTAAGCAGTAGTGAGGAGAGGTGTGGGCTGTGCCCAGCCTGGGCAGCTGAGAGCACTGAGCCCCTCCCTGTCCCCTCTGCAGTCAGCTTTCAGCTTCCTCCCTGCTGCCTCCTCCCTGCCTGGCTCCTGGGAAGCACCACAACAGGGCTTTGGGTTTTGGAAACACAGGAGGGAAATCCCAGGAGGAAGAAAGCCAAGGAGAGGAGCCAAATATTTAATGTGAGGGGAGTGTTACCCAAGGCTGGAGCTCTTGTCCCAGTCTCAAGCTTTGCTGGTTTGCCAGCTGTTTTTGTGTCCTCTCTCCACTTGTTGGCACTGGACTGAGGCAGCCAATCCCTTGCTGCTGAAAGCAGCTTTTCTTGCCCTGTATTACTGTTTTTACCACCATTTTTTCCATGTTATGTCACATTAGCTAAGGTCTCCTCTTGGACACGTTTTGCCACATAAATGGTGGATGGGCAGAAATTTTCCACTGCCAGAGTAGGGCAGGGGACCCAATCTCCAAGCACCTGCCCAGCTCTGCACTCTCTGCAGGGCTGTTCTGACCACATGCACTGCTGGTGAGCACCAGAGCTCCCTGGGACCAGCTGTGACCACCTGGGATCTGCCAGGAGGTGACACCGTTGTTAACAACCAGCATACATGGGTGCTTTCCATGTGTGCCCTCCATCTAAAGCCCTCTGCAGCCATGGTGCTGAGATCAGACTGCAGAAAAGGACATTAATGAACGTGTCCAGAGGGGGAAACAGGGCTGGTGGGGGGCTTGGAACACAAGTGAGGAATGACTGAGGGAGCTGGGGTTGTTCAGCCTGAAGAAAAGGAGACTCAGGGGTGATCTTATCCCTCTCTACAACTCCCTGGAAGGTGGCTGTGGGCAGGTGGGGTTGGTCTGGCAGTTGCTGCTCTCCAGGAAGCACTGACAGAATGAGAGGATGGTCTCAAGCTGTGCCAAGGGAAATTTAGGTTGGATGTTAGGAAAAAGTTTTTTACAGAAATGGTGATGTATTTAAAACACTGGAATGAAAAAGTATTCAGAACACAGGGTTGAAAGAATCACTGAAATAGAGGCTTTTTCCCACTCCTCTGTTTTCTCACCCTCTCCCCATTTTGCTAACTTCACAGTTTAGGAAATGGAGTTAAGGGCCTTAAGCAGTTCAGCATGTTGAGCATGACTGTAATTGAAAAATCTGGGCTGATGGGGAAGGAGAAGATTGATTCTCTTTGAAGTTTATTGGAGTTATCTGCCCAGGGAGGTGGTGGAGTCACCATCCCTGGATGTATTTAAAAAAAGACTGGATGTGGCACTTGGTGCCATGGTTTAGTTGAGGTGTTAGGGCTGGGTTAGACTCCATGATCTTAAAGGTCTCTTCCAGCCCTGTGATTCTGTGATTCTGAAATGGATCAGCTTCTCATTTGCATGTTAAATTGGCATGAAGAACCAGTCTAAATGTCCTTTAGAGCATCTCTTAAAGTTCCTGCTTTCCCCTCTTCTCCTTGAAGCATGGCCAGGGCTCCTCTGCCTGTGAGGAGCTGCCAGCCCTGCTGGCAGCTGGGGGTGAGCAGGAGGGACAGAGATGTGGCTGCCAGGGCCTGGCACTGCCACACTGCCCACAGCAGCTGTGCAGGGCCAGGGGCACGCTGCCCCACTGGCCTCAGCAGCAGCAGTGAGGGGGCTGTAAAGGAAACTTCCCTGTGTGGCCATCCTGATGCCAGGTGGGACTCAGGTGTGTTCCTCAACAATCCAGTGGGTGGGTCTGGGCAGGAGCAGTGTTATCCCACAGGCTGGCTGTGTTATCCCACAGGCTGGCTGACCTCCCAGGGATCACACACTGAAGCAAACAAACCAGTGCTGTACAGAGAGAGATGGGTGAGCAGTGCTGGGTCTCAGTGTGCTCCTGGGGACAGCCAAAGCATGGCCTGGTGTTTTCTTCTGAAATCCCTCTGCATCTGGAAGGGCTCCCTGGCACTGGAAGTTCACATCTGGCTGTGCTGGTGCTTTGCTTGGGGCTGATCCAGCCCTTGGAAATGAGGATCCACAGGAGGACAATAGCAGCTGTAAAAGGTGCCTAAACTCAATATCAGTCTGCAAACTCTTGGGGGAACATGCTGGGTTGTGGTCTGGTTTTTAACTGGCTAAATATCTGCGATTCCCTTGGAACCAGGAATGCTTCAGATGGAGGCCAGCTCTGTCCAGCACACTGGTGTTAATCAGTGCATTGTTTTGGTCATGGGTTAACCTGTACAGCATCAAAAGCACAGATCCACCTTTCCAAAAGAAAATAGCTTTGAATTTCCCACACTGAGGTATCCAGGCTTCCATATTGATCCTGACAGCTTTCCCTAGCACCTGGAGCAGTGGAAGTAAATAGTTCCTTGTTTTACTGACATAGGAGAAAAATCAGTATTGCCATGCAGATTGGATCTTTTTTCCTTTCGATTAAATGATATTGCATCCACAAAAGTCATTAGAGTTCCAAATACTTTGCAATTAATCATGAAGAGAGTAAATGAATCATTGATTTAACATTAAGAGAGCTTTTTCTTTTTTTTTTTTTTTCTCCAATGTATTCTCCTGACAACTTGCATTACCAGTAACTATTCAGTAAGGAATAAAATAATACATTTGGTCTGGTTTAGGATGTGCCTCAAACTCCATAAATATCAATACAGGTACAGCTAAATAAATCTTGTGATTGTGAGCTCTAGCTGAGAATACATCCAGCAGTAAAGGTTGTCAGTGGAAAGCAGGGACAGATACAGGGTTTTTATTTGTCTGCTGGTACAGTTTGGGCAGCTGCATGTGTGTTTGCATGGGTTAAGGATAACTCTGGTGACAAAAGGCATGCATGGAGGTGGCAGGGAGGTACTGGCCTGCCCTGGAAGATGTGCCAGGGGTGTGTGTGGGTGTAAAAGTGCCTATGAGCCTGTGCCCGCAATCCCACAGTTGGCTGAGTACATGTTTGGGTCCATATGTAAACCACCTGCACTGGAAAGGAAATCCCAAGAATTTTACGAAGGTTAAGAACTTAAGCACTCAGATATTAAAAAATGTGCTCAGTGCTCTGTAACTGGCTGATAGGTTTGATGTTTGTGTGTCAGAAGTGTGATTTCTGGACAAAGGTTTCCCTTCTTTGGGCATTTAGCACTTGTTAGGTTGAAGCAGATGTGAGGAAGGCTGCAGCAGGGGAGGGGGAAGAGTGGTCTGAGCTTCCCATTCCACATCCTGCAGCTGCCCTGTAAAGCAGTGCTGTGACCACACACACCTGGGTCAGCTTGCTGATCCAGGAGAAAATGCAATTTTTATTTTGGTGAGTGTTCCATGAGCTCAGTGGGATGGATCATGCATCACACAGTTCAGGACCTGGGATGAGGGAAGCTGCCAAAGCAGGAGAGAAGGGAGAACAGCCCCACTTGTTTCAACCAGAGCCCCCAGCAAGACTGGCTGCAGTGAACTCCAGAGCTGTGGCCCTAACAGGGAACACAGCTCTGGTGTCAAATGGAGCACAAAGCCACGTGGCAGCCTTTTGTACATCAACATGGGCTCCCTATCCCAGCCAATTCCCTAGCCTCAAATTACACAAACACCCTTGCACAGAGGTTTTCACTCACTTGTGAAACACCATCTCTGGCCACTGGTGCACAGTGAGTTATTCCCTGTGCAGGTGCACACACATGGCTGTGCACTGGGAACCAGGCTGCAAATCCAGGCTTGGATTGCTCCCTTCCTTCCTTTTCCTTGCCAACTAGATATTACATATAACCACTGGATAAGATAAAAGGAAATCAGAGAAAATATTAGAAAAAAAACTAAAAGGTGCCCTCAATTTAGGTCAAAAGACTGAACAGTTGGACATCTGATGTGTATTTATGTCTGAGCAAACTGTTAAAAGGCCAGGGATTTGTCCAGTGTAAGAAGAAGTACATTAGTCTATAATGTGCTTTAATAAGACCTTGTAACTTTGTGCATGTGAATTTTCACCACTGAAGTAAATGATACTGCTTTTAAAGTTAGGTACCCTGCCCAATTGGGAGTCCAGCTTCTCCAAATGAATGTTGCTTGGGTTTGGTCACAGAAAGCTTTTATAGGGCTCCAAGGTTTATCTGCCAGTATCTTTCTTTTCTCCCAGCCCCAGAGTGACACAATAATTTCATGCTTCCCTTGTAGCTTGTTTTATGTTTTTGTCAGCTCTATTGGTCCTCAAGCTTAAAAATGTTCTCCATGCCTATAATACATGAGGGGTGGAGTGAAGGTTTTGGTGCATTTCATGTCCCAGTATCACCTACAGGTGAACTAAAAAGTCACACATATAAAAATATAAAAAATGGTAAAATATATATATATCCATAAATCTATTTAAGCACAACCAGTGATGGATGAGTGTGTTTAAATCTCAGAATCGTATTTCTTCTAACTTATTGGAAGAGGACTCCCATAATTCACTGGAGAGTCTCATTCCTGTGAATTATTGTCTTCATCATTTAGGGAATATTTCATCTCCTGAAGATGATCTCCAGCCACTGTAACCTGTATTTGGCTTTCAGCTGTATTTCTTTATCTCCCTTAATGCATATGATCTTGTGCACTTCAGTGCAGAAAATTGGATAGTCCCTGCTTTCTGGTTCCTGGAACTTGTTTATCCAAGAGTGCTATTTAAGTAAACACAGTGCAGCACCGTGGCCAGCTCCTGTTTTCTCCTTGTTGTGATCCTTGTGCTGATCACTTGTTTACTTCAGCAGCATCACCTGAGGGCCATGGGCAGCAGTGGCTCCTCTGCAGGCATGTGGAACTCATTAATCCAGAGCCAAAGGGCTCGGTCTGGTGGGGAAATGTGGGGTCTGGGGACAGCAGGATAAGTGAGATCCCACCCTGGGGCATGTCTGTGGGCACTGTGTGACCTGGGGGCAGAGGGAGGGTGATTCTCCCCCTCTGCCTGGTGGCATTGGCAGCTGCAGGCCTGTGTCACATCACAGAGCTCAGCTGGGCTTGGCAGGGCTGGGGGAGGCTGGTGTGGGGGAAAGAGTGCAACTGCAGACTTTGGGATGCTGATATTTCATATTTCATTTGTTATTTAAAAAGGCAGGAGCACTGGTGAGTGCTGCAGTTGGCAAGGAAGAGCTCTAAGGAGCAGTGCTGTGGAGGTGAGGATGGACCAGGCACAGGGCTGAGGCTCTGACCACAGCATTCAGGATGGAGGAACTTGGGGCACATGATTCCCAACATAAATCCTCCCAGGAAGAAGTCCTGTGCTTTAAAGTCATGTCTTCCTATCTTTCCTCTGGAAAATGAGGATAATAATACCTGACCTATCTTCTCTGAGTGTTGCTTAGTATTTGAATACTGCTTTGATCCTATGAAGTGCTGAGGATTATTGCTTTATAATCCTTATAATTCTATTATTCCATGACTGAAGTGATTCAAATAAAATTGGAAGGATCTTTTATGCTGACTCAGAGCCAAAGCAGAACCAAGATTTTGTATCTGTAGATAGTGGGAGAAATTAAGCTCAACCACAGAATACTTTGGGGTTTTGAGTCATCTGAAGTCTGTGGGCATCTTTCTTTATGGCAGTGTGCTTTAAATGGGCTCAGTAGAGACAGGGAAGGCAGACAAAATGCAGAAGGAATCTCTGGAATGTTAATTCCAGTCCTCCAATGTGGTGTTCACTATGCCCAGATTTCTATAAACCTTCTTGCTATTTTTTGTATTTTACAATCTCCATGGTCATGGGAAGGGAATAATGCAATTCCCACAAAAATACTGATGCTGTTCTCTGACTAGGCATTGCATCTCAGCTCTGAGTCAGCTCAAATTTCACCTGAGTCGTGGCCCTGAGCCTGGACCATGGGCTGGGAAGGTCTGGCTAGGGAGTTTTCATTTTGGTTCTTTCTCTGCACTCGTTTTTCTTCCCATGTGCCTCTCTGAAATTCTCAGCAGTGTTTGTTTGTAGAGCAGTGGAGCCATAGGAGATGGGTCAGTGGGCAGAGCAAGGATATTTAAAATGGGTGATAGATGAACACCATTACAAAGCTATTACCACACTGTGCATGGCTTAAGTATCTTGGGGATATGCACGGGTTTGCTGGCAAAGAAATGACTGTGTGAAGAGATAGAAAACATTAGTGTGGGAGTGATCATGCTAAGGGCACTGTGTGAGGGGGAGCAGGGGAGACCTCACCATTTGGGGGTATGTAACAGTATTGAGTCTTCTTTCAGGCCTGATTTCTAACTGCTAATCATATTCTGTGGCTGGGGTTTTATTTGCTTAAGAGAGTGCTGTGGGGTCATGCAAAAACCTGCTCGGTTCAGAGCCCTGTGTGCAGGGTGTGTGGGGTGTCCTGGGGGCACTGACAGCGACGGTGCAGAGGCAGCAAACGAGCTGTAGGGTCCTTCTTCACTGTCTGAAAAGTGTCAGATACCTTCAGAAAGGACAAGAACCTTGTTGGGGGGGAGGCATGGGCAGCTCCAAGGGCCACCTTGGAATGGTGGTGAGAGGTTTCCAGCCCAGCTGGCCCCTCGCTCTGCCACGCTGCCTGTCGTCCCACAGCCCCCAGGGCCTCTGAGTAATAACACAATGTTTTGCTTCTTAGTAAATATCTTTTAAAACTGATGAATTCAAAAAGCACTTTAGATGACATTTAAAATTGAGGACCAGATGACTGAGCTGTGAATAATGAATCTTGCCCTGTAGATGGATGGCATGTTACTGTGCAATTCTCTCCCTCTCCGTCATTGTCAGCTGAAGCATTTTTCTCTTCCACCTGGTTTCCCTCCTCTCTTCCCTCCCTCACCCCCAGAATACACAAGGCCTTTTCAGAACTGCCTTATTTTGAAGAGCATGTGCAGAGAGGAACTTTCAAACCCATCAGACTTAATCAGAGGTGCATTTCTCTCCTTTTCTTCAATCCTGACCTGAGGGTTGTTTATTTGTGATGCCAGTGTTTAAACAGAGGCTTTCTCTGCCCATCCTCACCCACAGCTGAGCCAGCAGTTGTCTCCCAGGTGCACAACTGCAGCCCCTGTCACCCCCCTGGACACTGCCTTGGTGCCAGGGTGCAGGACAGCAAGCAGGCATCCCTGTCCTTATCCCACAGCCTGGAAGTGCAAATAAGAGATGCCACTTTCAGTGCCCAGCCCAATGTTTTGGCAGCAGGGGGTTGCTGTGGTTGTCCTTTGATGGCTACAGCACACCTGGCCCAGCTTTCCCTTTTGGGGATGGCACTCCTTGGCCATGGCAGCTCATGCCACAGTGTCCCCAAGCCTCAGGTGTGCCTCCTGCCACACCCCCAGCCTCTGGCTGACCCTGCAGGGGGGTGTTTCTATCCTGGATGGCTGGCCCCTGCTCAGCAGCCCGAGTGCTTTCCTCAGTTTAAACATGTCCCTTTAACCAGGTCTCTAACCCCCTGTAGGCAGGGCAGGCACTGGCAGTGTCCCCTCCAGCTTTGCACCAGTGCAGGCAACACCCAGCTGTCCCCCCAGGCAGCCCAGAGTCCCTCTGTCACCCACAGAGAGGGGCAGAGCAAGGAGGGGTCATTAGGGGAAGATGCTCAGGATGTAGCAAGCAGGTGAGAACAGCAGGAAATGAATTCTGGCATCTGGAATTGAGCTGGGTCACAGGTGTCTCAGCACTGGGACAGATCCAGGTCCATGCCTTGAGTGCTGCAGGCTGCACACATGAGGCAAAGGTGGATAATGAAGCAGGAGGTTCCATCAGATGGGATCAGGGGAATAATTTGACTTCTGTTTTCTGACTTCGTTACCTGGGTGTCAGTGTGATGCCTTTTTGGGACTACCTAGAAACGGAGGCCAGAAAAAAGGGAATAAAAAGCAGTTATATTTAATGAAGGGCCTCCAGGTACATTTAGAAGAGACAAACTCACACAGGGGCTACACCCAAAAATGGACAATGGGTCATGAGTTTTAATATTTTTATAACTTTGATCCATTTGCATATTGGGGGTTAATCTTCCAATTACAGCTTCAGGTAATGAAGTCATTTACCACAAGTTTGCTCCCCCCCAACTCACTTTTGTTTACATTTCTCAGGGTGTGAGGCAGTGAGGTGTCCTTGGTTCCCAGGCCTGGAGAGGAATTGTTGTGTCTGACCAAAATGGGAAAGCAGCAGCTAACACTGTATGTGGAGTTTAGAGTTATACACTAAAGAATTACAGGATTATAAATGTATAGAAAATATAAAAGCTAAAATCCTAAGGCCTCAAGTGCTAGGAGGGCTACATTTCTAGTCTGGAAAGTCTAAGGGCTGACAGCTTGCTTTGGTTGCTGCATGTCTGATCCCTGGACAGAGTGTTGGAAAATCCTTGCAGCATGTAGAAAGTCATGCTGAAGACTGTAGTTATTATAGTATTGGTTACTTTTTGCCTTCTCCATTGCCAGATGGAATGTTTTTGTTCAGAGGAATTCTTAATATTGTGTTACATGTTATCTCCCAGCGCTGTTCTCTTGCTCCAGAAGGAAGCTGTGAAAGTGCAGATTTTGGTAATTGCACTCAGATCTTTGAGACAGAGATTATTCCTAGAGGAAGATGAGCTTCCATGGACATCAGTCTGGAGTGGCCACTCAGACTGGAACAAACCAGCAGGGCTGAAAGCCCCTGGGCCCTGCTCCTGTTTTGCTTTTGGGTGCCTGCCCTGGCCTCCCCCATCACATTTAATGCTGCACTGGTGGGGTTTGCATATGAGCACCAGGAAATTCCACCCAAGGACAGAGGAAGCAGCAGGGCAAGCTATCTCACACACAACCCAAAGTAACAAAGGTTGTGTGTGTTCCTATTCTGCCAGTTCTGATAAAAGTAGTTTCTCCAAGCTAAAACCCCCTTAATCTATGTCTCCTGAAACCTACTGTTTTGTTTGTGCTTTTTCTCTTAAATTTCTTGAGAGTTTTTGTTTGATTTAATTAGAAACATCAGCAAGGAAAATAACGTGTTTTAAGAATGACTTTCAAACTGTGCTCCTTGGTTGCTGGATGGATTCTTAAAATACTTTTTCTTTCTCTTTTTGGGTTTCCTAGTGTTTTAACACAGAGATCAGAGCCTCTTTCATGTGAGAAATGCTTTTCTGCTGTGAAAACTTGCAGAATATTTGCTCTGAGTGGAGGTGAAGGAGGTGCCCTGTTTGGGCAGTGCTCCCTGGGAAGCTACTGCTCTGCAGCAGGATGAACTCAGTGGCTCTGTGTGGCATCAAGTAGCAGTCAGTGGCTGTGCTGCTTTGTATTTAAAAGGAAGGTGAATGAATGTTGCAAATGATCATTTATAAATCTGGCTTTCACATCAAGGAACCAAGGTAAAAAGGAGATTTTATTATTATTTTCTGATAGTAGGTGCTAACAAAGTGTCAAAACTGCTTCTCCATAACTTCTTTGTATGCAAAATAACTGCAGAGCCAGACTAGGGCATGGAAAATTGTCTTTTGAAGTCATTTGAAGCAGTAGTAAAATAGCACTGACCACACCTGAACCTCAACCCATTCACACCCTGCAAAGCTGAGCAAATAATTAGTCTCTGCAGAATTACAGGAAGAGTAATAAAGCTTAGGGGAAAAGCATATGGTGAGCTAGACTGTACTTTCATTGTGGTTGCACCATTCAGCTGAACTTTGAAATGCTCAGAGAGAAACTGGTGTCTGGAATAGGGCCTGTGACTGATTAGAAATCTCTCAATAAAGATGAGGGAGAAGGAGAGTTGCAAATCATGGGATTGTTCCACATAAAGCAAGGTTTTATTTTTTTAATGGAAGTTGGGAAAACTCAGCTGAGACTTTGAAGCTGGGAAATGGCTTAGTGGTAAGTATTGGATTGCTAATGAGCTATGAACTTTACTGAACACAACATATTGATTAAGGTGATATTTTCCTAATCTTGTTCTTAACACTTATTTACCCTTCCATAAACTAAAGAGAAAGTATTGCTGTAGATGTGTGTTTATTAGGTCTCAAAGTAGCTATACCTTCCTCCTGGCCAACTCTATAGTCAAAGCCATAAAAACACATTCCGTGGTGCAGGCAGGGGTGTAAAGCAAGCTGGTGTTGGGAAGAGCCTCAGGTCTGGAACTGTGCACTGGGGTTACAGCCAAATAAATCAGTATTCTGTGCACATGTCCCAGAGTACTGCAGCATGGAACTGAAATGAAATTTATTGCTGCTGCCTGTGGAAGGGGCAGAGCTTGTCTGTCCCAAAGCAGGTGCAGATGGGGTGACTGTACTCACCAGTGTCTCTAAAGGTGTTGCAGCACAATGTGGGAATTGCATTGTATTTGAGCATTAATTGCTAGGGCCTCAGAAGTATAAATAAAGGAATGCTTTTCCCTGGCTGCTCTGCTGGATTGGTCCTACCCAGCAATGTCAACAGAGCACACAGGCCCATGTGCTATAGTCCTAGCTCAGTGCTGCTCTGTGGGATCAGGTGTCTTTCATGGGGCTTTTTTATTCCATTTGTGCTGGAAATATCAGAGTAACAGTCTCCTAATCACATAGTGATTTTCTTTTAATCTTTTCTAAAATACAGAAAAACCAAAGGAGAAAAGACAGATGTTAACTAAAGATCCTTTCCAAGATACTGGTTTAGCTCTTAAGGCTACAGTTCTTTTGGACAAATTGACTCCTCTTTGCACTTCTTTTGGGTTTTTGAGATTTTATTTTTTAAAAAAATTCTTTCAGTTTTTTTTTCCCTCTTTCGTTCCCTTAAAAGATACTTACTCCCTGGTTATAAAGCTTGTCCTAAGTCCTTACCTTGCAGCTCAAAGAGGTAAGCAGGGGCAGGAATCAGTGTCTGAATGTGCTCAGGTCTAACACTCACACCTGGATAAGGTGTTTTGCAGTATTACTTTANTTTTTTAATCCCTTCACTGGGAAAATGTTCATAGCAAAAACCTTTATTACAACATCACAACATCACATGTTCTGGAAACATGATTAATAAAGAGCTTTCAGGAATTGAATTATCAAGGAAGAAATTGCTTGTATTGATTTACTCTCATATATATATAGATATATAGATATATAGATATATAAACTTTTCTTGTGACAGGATTTCTCTTCTCCCCACAATTCCTGGCAGCAAGGAGAAAGCAAATTCCTACCAGATGGTATGGAGGCAGTTCAGACTCTCTTCTGTGGAGGAGATGGCACAGGTATGGGGCTGTGCCAAGCCACCAAAGGGCTCACTGCCAGTGTATTGCAAATTATGGCCAGGAACTGGGAACTGACTCTTTCTTGGGCTGCTACTGGACACTGGAATTATTAAAACCAGTTTGGGAGTATATTCTGTTGCTGACAGGTGTGCAGCAGCACTACAGCCTCTAAACCATATGAATAATGAACATTGAGAGCTTTCCTGAAAACATTTAAAAGTAAAACTGTGATCATAAAGGAAGTTTTATTAAGTTGCCTTCCCTGGAGTGACTGTGGGATCCTGTTACACTGTGAATAGCAGAGTATGAGCTGTGGGAAAGCTGCTCAGCAGCACAGATCTGCAGCTTGCCAAAGCCAGGCTGGGCCCACTCAAACTTCCCCTCCTCTCAGAGGCTGGCCTGGCCTCACAGGGACAGCTGCTGCAGGCAGAGAATGTTTGCTGTGCAGTTTTGCAGAACTGATCCTCTGAATGATCATCTACTTCACTTATTTCACAGGGGAGCAGCATCAGAACTTGGGCTAAATATACAGGGCTGTTTTTTGGACATGCATGAATTTTCACTGATTGTTTGTCTGCACACAGTCCTGCGTGATGATTTAAACTTCATGTGGCAAATGGAGGATGTAAATATTCATCTTGCTTCTAAACCAAACCATAAAAATAAGATAATCTGGTTCATCCTATAGCTCATGCTAAAATGAGCCATATGCATGTATGTGTGTATACACTTTACAGGGGTCATTACTGAAATTCCTGCTGGTAATAGGTTCAAGAAAATCCCTTCCAAGGGAAATAAGCCAAATAGCTTTGCTCTATCATCACTCCTACAGAGGCAGCCACTGGGTCCCAGCAGGGACGTCAGCATCAACCAATCTGTGTTTGGAGTGAGGCACCAGGAAGCACAGTGTTCTGGGCCAGTATTTCAGGAAAACATATGGCAGTGTCTGCTGCTCGTGAAAGGCAATGGTTTAGTCAAGCACTCAGTCAGGACTTTCCCACTGCACGGGATGAGGGGGATCAAATCCTCCCCACACTGGATTCTGGTGCAAAGCTGTTTTGCATTTTCTACAGTAGCCCTGGTAGAAACTTGTTTGCTGCTAACCCATGGAGGACCTGCATTCCTGAGCATCAGCATGGAAGTCTCCAGTCCAAGTCTCCCCAAGTCCATCAGGCAGCCTCCGGAATAGATAAGTGAGTGCACAAAGAAACAACTAAACACTGCCTGCTATTGTAAGCTGCATTTTAACTTTGGTGTTGTAACACACATCACATTGGCTGGAGTTACTAGAGAGTAAGCACTGTGGTTCCTGATATCCTGTTAGGATGAGGAATGGGCTAGCACTGGAGGAAAGGACACTTCCCACTGCTCTGTCTTTACTGTTCCCACTGGTATTGAAGTTGTTTTTGGTCTGCCTGCCCAAACTTTGGACACTGCTGCCTCATTGCTGTTGCCCTGAAGACACTGAGCTAGTTTACAATGGAGTGTTGAATTAGTAGTTGCAAATGGACCTCTAGACTTGTAGACCAAATTTAAAAGTATATTAATTATACTAGCTATATTAGTTATCCTGTGATACAGTCATGTTCCTCTGCTTGACAGGATAAATAATTTAGTCTTCTGAGAGTCTCTTGATTGTATTGTTTTGCTAAAACTGGCACTAATGACGAGACTTCTACAGACACAGCATTCTGACTTCTTTGAGATCCTCAGCAGTTTGGGCATCAGGTGACTGTAGGGCAGCAGGAACTCTACCATTAAGCACCTACCACAGTGCTATCTGGTCCAGTAATTTTTCTGTCATTTGGGACCCAGTAGTAAAGCAGATTTCCCCTTTGTTATGCAAGGTAATTATTTTCTTCCTTCCATTTCAAATGAGGCTTGTGTTTTTCCAGTCTATAAGGAAGTATCAGCACAGTGTCAGCTGTAGGTGGGATTATAAGCAAGAATTGCCAAAGCATATAATGTATGGATATCCACACAGGCAGATGTTACATGGGGGTTCTCATCATTAAAGTACTGTATTAGTAGCTTCCATTATGTTGCTCTCCTGTGGTGCAGCATTCTGGATCAGAAGAGACCTGCTATTTCACATGCACTCCAGCTGTTCCCTTCACCCACCACAGTCAAACCTCATATTTTCTTATTTTTAATGAGTTACGTGTGTGGAAAGCCAAAAAAAAAAAAAGCCAAAAACCAAGCAGAGGGAGATAGTTAGATTGTTTCCTGCGTGAAGAAGCTGAGTGAGATTACCCAGGGCCCAAGACAGTTTTTCCCAGCTATGTGAAATGCAGAGCTGTGAGGCTGACTCATTTTCTTGACCACTGTCTGGACAGACCAACACCAGGGTGCTTGCCTTTATCCCTGGTGCTTTTGTTTCTGAGAACACTGATGATTTCTGGTTTTAGTCTTCTTTTGTTCTTGCTCTGCTGTGTTCTGGGCTCTTTGTTATTCTGTTTTGATTTTGTTTTTGCTGGCCATCAGGGATATTTCCCATCTCCTGATGTCTCATCTTAAACTACATGTGGTTCAGAGCTCTGACTGATGGCCCCAGGATGCCTGGTTGTAGCTTTGATGCATGTCATAGTCCAGAAAACTGAAATCCCAACACAAATCACTGTACAACCTGACACAACTCTCATGTTTGTGAGGAAAAGCTGTGCCCAGGGAAGTCAAAGCAACAGTGAGAACAGTGTCCCTTCCTCAGGAGCCCCCAAGGACAGCACAGGCTGCCTGTGTGTGCCCTGCCTGCCTGCCTGTGCAGCTCCAGGAGCCCCTCCTGTGGCTGGGGCACACCTGCAGCTTTTGTCCCACCTCTCCTGCCAGCATCACAGCTGCTGCATCCAGCACAGCCCTCCCAGAACAGGGGTAGATCAGTTCTGCAGAATGCCCCACAGCTGGGGGTGATGTGTGGCTGTCCCACTGATGTTCCTGGTGAAATGTCCTGATTTGGATCCTCTCAGCCTGTGCTGTAGCTGAGTGTATTAGTCTGAAAACCAAGCAGTGTGAGATTCCAAGTCATTACAATTTGATAGGAAATTAAAATAAAGGCAGAAAACACTGGCTTAAACTGACAGAGTCAGGACACAGACCTGGTCAGGGTGGTGGTAGCAGTCCCATTAAATGGTGGCTGCAGTCCTGTTGGACTGACAGATGTGGTTCTGTTGAAGCAGTTATCCTGTAGGAGGGTCTGGTCCTCCTCTGAAGGGCCAGTGGTGGTCATGGAGCTCTTGTCCCCTGGGAATCCAGTAGGTAAGGGCTGGCTGTGGTGTTCCAAACCTCAGCTTATAACCAGGTAGGAATGTTTGGTTCCTCCCCCTGGGAAGTGTCTCACAATGGAATGATGTCATTTCATGAGCCATGCAATGAGACTTGATGGCCCATTAGCAGAAGACATCCCCCAGAGGGAGTTATCAGGGATGAGTCATGGAAGAAATACAGAACACTGCCCCACCTGCTCTTAACAGCTTAGGAAGATGGTGATGGAATAGGGACTTTTGGTTACATCTTACATTGCAACCTATGACCCTGAGGTGGGGATTTGCAGAGCAGGACTCCTGCTCTGTTTTGAAAGCTTGCTCCATCATCTCCAAAAAATTGACATAACCATGGCCACAGACCTGACCACCGAGCTGGTCCTGGTGCTTCACGTGCCTTGTGACATTGAGTACTTGCACAGTGACTTGCAGAAAGCTTGCTGACAATAACACAAATTCTGGCCTCTGCAGAGGAATATCCCAACTCCTGGCATGCAACCAATACAGTACATAAGCTTCTGTTTTCTCTTTCTTTGAACCATCTTTCTGCTTCAAATAATCTTCAGGGAAAAAAAAAAAAAGGATTTAAAACCTCAATATCAAAGTCTTATACCCAGTGGTCATAAAGAACTGCAGAACAAACAAGATTAGTCTCATAGCAGAGCTGAGAGGAGGGAGTGGGTGCTGTAACTTGTCCTACTCCTGTAATGGTGCAGGGTCTGAGAAAGTGGCCCTGAGCTGGTGCAGGTTAATCAGAGTGGCATTTGAAGGTCCCTACCCCCTAGCTATATCTAAAGAGCTTTTACAACATTTGTTGCTTCTGTACTGCTTCAATCCCTCCTGCAAAAGATTCATCCAGCTCCTGCAGTATCTTTTGGAAAGACGGATGGGTTGAAGCTCTGATGGTTTGATAGTGGAGCACCAGTACTTAAAATCTAAGAACTCTGTATAGTCTGGAGGCCTTTACAGTTCTGCTGAACTACCACAGGTCTAAAATGTTGCCAGAACGCATTACTTGTCTCTGGAAGCCATTTGTTTTCATTCACTGCACGAAAGTAAAACAGGCCCAGGGTTACAAACAGTTCTGTCTGTGCTGGGGCTGTAATTCTGCTGCTGCTAAAGGACATTGTCACAAGTGCCACTGTCACTGACATAACACAGTAGCTGGCAGCGTCTCCAGGGTGGTGGCACAGCATAGGTGCTTGTGTTGCTGATTTTAGGAGCTCCTTAAACACAGGCAGAGCCCTCTTACAGTGAGGGTGATTAAATCCTGAAGTAAGATTGCCTAGAGAGGTTGTAGAGTCTCTAGCTTCAAATATTCAAAACCTGAGTGGCCACAGTCCTGAGGAACCTGCTCCAATGGACCCTGTTTTGAGCAGGGCATTGGACCATTGATCTCCAGAGGTGCCTTCCAACCTCAGCCCTTCAGTGATTCCCTGAAAAGGGGTTCAGTGCAGGCACAGTAGTTTGAGCACTGTCTTTAGCACAACAACAGAACTCCACTCTGCTCCTATTCCAAGAGCCCTATCAGCAATCTAACTTTAAAATCTGCATTTTCTGGCTTATGAGATCACCCGTGGAGGTAGCTTCTCATTTCCTGAAACGATAAGAGCCCAACAGATAAGCAAAGGGCAAGAGCTCACTCAATCTGTTAGTTATATAAGTACATAAATATAACAGTCACTTTTCTTAGCATCAGGTACTTACTCTGTAATTGGTATCACTTAATGTAAAGCGTTGTTCTCGATTTAAAGGCTGATGTAATTGCAGTTTTGCAGACCGTGGTAGCATACCAATGCAGTCACTTCTGTGCAAAGTAAAGCACTTGCTTTACTTGGTATGTCAGTGTAAGACTCGGGTGTCACAGAAATAGGACCAGATTTTGGATATAGACAGCTGGTTTAATATATTATTGTTGTTGTTATTATTATTATCGTCATTATCATCATAATTTTCTACGTGAATTACAGGTTTTATTTCAGATACAGCAATTGCTGTAGCATTAACCCAACTACCTAAATTTTCATATAAGATAGGTAGAAAAATCTCACTATAAAGAGAAACTCTGCAGAGAGTGGGATGCAGAAAGGTTTCAAACTAATTAATACATATGGTAAAATCATGACTGCAAGGTGCATGTGTTAGTTTCTTGAGCCAGCACTTGAGCTCCAGTTGTAGAGCTTGTGGACAGTATCTGGTTTCCCTGAACATGCTCACCTGTGTTATACCTGACTTGGACATGTGCTCCACCAAGCTTTGGGGCTGCTCCTGCCTCTGTTTTATTCAGGGTGGGAAATGAGCTGTTTTATACAAATAGCAATCTGATTGATACTGACTCTGCAAGATTAAAATTGCTCCCTCTTCTGAGGTGCTGGCTGTTGTCCCTGGCATTGTTCACAGGTGCACTCAAATCTCATCTTTGTCTGCTTTGTACTGAAGAGTGGTGTTTCCAGTCCTGGAGTGTGGGGAGAGGAAAGAAATTGCTGTATTCATGGTAAATGCTCAGCAGAAGGGTGAAAGCCCCTGCTTGGAAATGCAAGTAAGGTCCTCATGAGAGCTGTCCTTTGAGAACTATCCACAGAAAAGTGGATAGTCTGCTCTAGTCTGAATTCACGTGGTCAGGTTTAGTGAACAAAGTAGGCTTTCATCTGCAGTGAGATCTCAACTAAAATGCTCTTGCTAGTGCTTATACCAGCGATATTTGGAACCTCACAGTTGGTTCAGTGCCAGGACAGGACGCTTCCTTTCCCTGGAATTGCTTCACCATTTCTCATTTGCACAGGTTTACTGGCATGATGCCTTGGAGTGGCTCCCTAGAACAGAGGCTAGACAAGATTAAGAGAATAAAGTGGGTGTTTATTAACAGTCAATAGATACACCTTGGGCAGTCAGAGCCTCCCAGAGGCTACACCCAAGGTGGATGATGGTCATCAGTTTTTCATACAGAAATCAGTCTGGTCCATTTACATATCAGGGGTTAATGCTCCAATTACAACTTCAGGTAATGAAGTCATATTCCTCCAGTTTGCTTCCCACCCAGCTCACTTTTGTTTATACTTTTGGGCTGAGACAGTGAGGTCTCAGTGAGGTCTTGAATTTCAGGCCTAGAGAGGAATTGTTTTGTCTGACCAAAATGTGAAGGGAGTAGCTAACACTCCATATGGAGTTCTAGACTTTAGACTTAAACATTAAAGCAGTACAGGATTTGAAAAATATAAAAGCTAAAATCCTAAGGCATCGGGAATATGATCAAAACCAAGATGTCTCCTTCCTGCCCACAGTGTCTGTAAGAGAGACAATCTACCACAGCTCTGGACTTCTTCCTTTCCCCCTGTGCCAATAAAGTGTGCTGCAACACCTGTGGGTGATTCCATGCATGCAGGAGTATATTGACACCTCTGCAGAACATGAGATTGGGTCACTTCTGAAGCATTTGGTAATAAATCTGACGAAGGGAGAAGCAGACTGGTTTGTTAATGGCATTTCCTTAACTTAAAATGGCTCTTTGGGAATCTTCATTAGCTGTAAAACCAGGGAGCAGGCTGGCATGTGGGTTCGTTAGCATTCTGCTTATTTATACTGGTGCAGATTCTGGCCTCTTTTGCACCATGTATTGACAAAACCAGAATTTTGGAGGGTTCACCTCACTTCCCCCACAAATTTCTAGTGTATTCTGGAGAGCTTTGGTTTTTTAGAAAACTGTTGTCCTGTCCAACAACACAACAATTTCAAGATGCACAATACACGGCACTCAAATCAATGCAGCTATTTCCATGCCTACAATTTAGCACACTGACAGAGCTGAAATAATGGAAATATTTCCAGATTTTGTTTTTGTGGTAAGGACAAAGAAAGCACAAAAAAATATATTTTTCTGCTAAACTGAAATATGCCCATCCCAGAAGGTAGCTGTGCTTTGCATGCATGGGCTGAATTCATGTGAGGTTTTCTACTGCAATTACATAAGGAAAACACATCCTAGCCTGACTGAGCATAGGTGTATTGCTTTATCAGTAATTAGTTCCACTGGTAGGTTATCTGAACAGCTGTCAGAGATATTGATCAGGACAAAACCTGGTTTGGAATAGTGACATCTCAAACAATTGGTTTTAAAACAGTCAGAAATATAGCTATTGATTGACTCAAGGGGTTTCTTCTGGTCTGTACATGTACAATTTTGCTTTAACTCAGCAGGATGCTATGGTGTGGACTTTGGGAATAATCTTTAAAGAAAGTTTTGGAGAAAAAATTATGTTGGGGTGGTTGAACATCTTTCAGAAAAGTTATGGAGGAGTATAGGAGGCCAGGGTTCTTTTCCTGATTACTTCTCAGCTATACAAATCTGATATTGAAAACATTGTCTAGATTTAATAAGGAAGATGTAAAAAGGGCCAGAAACAGTCTGGAAAGACATGATATTCCTGGGAATAGGAACTTTCTTGGGACTGGGAAATGGCTAAGTCACATTTGCAAACTGAGGCACACAGAAATTGCAAGTGGTCTGTGATGCTGAGCAGCTGATTGAGAAATTAGGACTAGGATTCATTCTAGATCTAGACAAACAATCCTATGCCAGTGGGAGGGCTTTTTTCCCTGGATGTCTTTTTTTCAGGCCTCTGATTATCAGTCTGCACATGCAGGTTCGGTACAAGCCACATGCCATCCCACGGCATTATACTGAACTTGCACATTAGGAGAAATTTCTGGTAGTGAAAGGGCAACCTTAGTATTTTTCAGGGTAGTTAGAGAACACTTGTATCTCCCTTGTCCCCTTCTTTGTCAGCCAGTCATTGCAAAAGCAAATAAAGTACTGCAAAGACTCAAGTTCCAGACAATCAATGAATGTGCTCAGGGTCATGCACGGTCTGATGTGCACGATGCAGTTGCATCTCCATCTGCTGCGCTCGGCAGCGGTTTGAAAGATGGCAACATAAGTGAAATGCTGATGCTGCTTATGCTGCTGTGAATTGAAGGGAGGCAGCTTCTAAATTGATCCTTCCTGTCTAGATAGCTAAAGTGAGCTTGAAACATGGATTGAAATTTAACATTTCCTTTTAAAAATATCTGTCTAAGGACAATTCTGATTCTTTCCTTTTCCTTCCCCGCTTTGGAATAATGCTTAGTCTTGCTGGCCCTGTCTGCCTGCATCAGGTGGAGGTTGTGCCCCAGGGACCATCCTGCAGCTTGGGCTTCTGGGTTTCCTGCATATGCTGCAAGGTGATGGAGCTGAGTCTGCTTCAGATCAGGAAGAGTTAAAATCTCTTCCAGCCCTCATGTCATATAGTCTCTGTGTAAAGAAACATGGTGCTGTTTGTGAATTGCCAGCCTTTGCCCTCCGTATTGTAGGGTGTTTCCTTTTTAAACACTGTTAATTGTTGTTCTTTATGATCATATCGAAGGCCCCTGAAAATGTCAGCCCAGGCTGATACCGCTGTGTCCTCAGTACATGCACAGAGTGGAACAGCTTACAGCTTTCCCTGAACTTGTCTGTTCCTTTTGCATCGCTGTCTCTCTTTCGGGAAAGTGAGAAGTGAGATGTGACAACGCAAAGTGGCTCTTCCCAACATCAAGCAAACTGCCTGTAACAGAGCCGGAAAAACTGACCCAGAGCATCCTAACCCCAGGCCAGGGTTCCCAGCCCATCTCCAAGCCGTGTCGAAGCGTGTGCTGGGCAAGGCCAGATTCCCGAGGATCACCGCCTTTCCTGCACCTCCTGCGCCCCGCCGGGCTGCACAGGGCCGGCCAGCACCTCCCAGCGCCGCGGGGCTGCTCCTGTCCGGGGCTGCTCGGGGGGCTCCGAGCCT
>WEIU01000063.1:66554-84091 GCA_013389925.1 Aegithalos caudatus | reverse complement strand
GAGCCGCCTGAGGGGAGCGCGGCTGGCGGGCCCGGCCGTGGGGCTGTCCTCGCACACCGCGGGCACGGTCACCCCGCCACCTCCCCGGGAAAACCTTCCCAGTGTCTAATCGCTCATTCTGGAAAGAAAATCTTCCCGGTGTCCAATCTGAACTTTCAGCACAGCCGAAGGCGATGTCCTCTCATCCTGCCCTTGTTCCCTGAGAGCAGGGCCGGCCCCACCTGGCTACAACCTCCTGTCAGGGAGTTGTGCAGAGCCATAAGGTTCTCCTCAGCCTCCTTTTCACAGGCTAAACACCCCCGGCTCCCTCAGCTGCTCCTCATAGGACCTGTGCTCCAACCCCTTCCCCAGCTCCATCCCCCTCTCTGGACTGGTTCCAGCACCTCAGTGTCCTTGAATTGAGGGGTCCAGAATTGGATACAGCACCCAAGGTTTGGCCTCACCACTGCTGAGCACAGGGGGACAATTGTGCCCTGGTCCTGCTGGCCACACCATTGCTGACACAGGCCAGGTGCCACTGGCCTTCTTGGCCACCTGGGCACACCTGGGTCATGACTGTTAAACAGCACCCCAGGGCCACTGGGCCACTTTCCAGCACTCTGTCCCCAGCCCGTAGTGCTGAGGGGTTAAGTACAGAACTGGCATTTTGCCTTGTTGAACCTCATACAGTTGGCCTCGGTCCATGGATCCAGGCTGTCCAGATCCCTCTGCAGAGCCTTCCTGCCCTCCAGCAGATCAACAACCCTGAGCAGCTTGGTGTCATCCATGAGTACATGAAGGGTGGACTGAGTTAGAGGACTTTCCACTGGCCTCCAAACCTGGGAGGTGGCTGTGACTGCCTGGCTGGGAGCACACAGGGGCACAGCAATGGATGGCAGGAGATGCAGCTGCACCTTGGGGTAAGCTCACCTCAGCCACCATGGCAACTGGCCCCAGAAAGCTCAAGAGGCTTTTCAGGGTTTGCTCTTTTTGACTTTACCTGTCATACTTTGCAAAGTGCATGACTGATTTATGTATAAAGTACTTGGAGGATTGGGTAGAATCAGTATTGCATCCACCATAGTCAGTCAGGTTAAGCTCAGCATTGTTGATCTGAAACTTTCCCAACCTGCATCTTAAAATCCATCACGTGGCTCTTAAACCTGAAATTATTAATGCAGATACACTGGAGTTTTTATGTGTGTGGTGAGTCCTGGAGCCTTTTGAGATGCCTCAAAACCTCTGAAACCCAGTGAGATGCTCTGTGGCATCTGGGAGGCTCCAAAGCAGCTGGGTCTGTGCCAGCCAGCTGGGACCAGCTCTGCTTTGTGGTTAGTGACTGCTCACAGCATACAGGGTGTGGGGACACTCAGCTCTGCTGAAATTCAGGGAACATTGAGTTCACTGCAATGCAGTGCAGTAGAACTGCAACAGGAGAGAGGGATAAATACAGGTACTTTTAGGAATACAACTCAAGTTATTATGGCACTTCATTTTGCAACAACAAAGAGGAGAGGGAATGCAGGAGGAGAGACAAAGCCTCTCTGAGCTGTTGGAAGCTCAGGAGGGTGTGGAGCTGCTGAGCCTTGCACAGCAAATCTAGTTCCCTAACTTGTTCTGATGCAGAGAATTTCAATACAAGTGGGCTTGGGTGGGTAGGGTTAAGTATACATGATGTGCTGCTTAGCCTAGTAAATCCGTCATATGGAACTGCTGACTGACAAAACAAGCACAGTCAACATAGAGTGCTGTGAAGAAAAGCAGTGCATACTCTGATGTTAGCTGATAGGTTGAAATAGCAGTTTTGTTTTCATTGCTTCCCCAGTTTAGAGGATAAAAACCCACCACTCCTCAGCAGTAAAAACAAAATGTGCACAAAGCAGGGTTACCGTTTTACAAAACATACTGTGGTCCTTCGGACTAGTTCAACTCCCTGCAAACATGCAAGATTGCCTTTAGGAGGCAGAGCTAGCTGTGGTCATTTAATGTCTTTGTCAAAGCAAACTTATTGATTGTACCCAACTGCTCTGAAGCAATTCATAAACAGGAAATACCAATACAGCAACCAGTAGCATTTTGCCCAGAGCAACATCTGTGCTCCAAGCAGCTTAGTCTAACACTAAACAGTACAAATCTGTTGATAACACAATGTCAAGTGGTAAATCTGGATCAGTGTTGCATATATCCAAGATTAAGCATTCTGAATCAAAGCCTTCAACTCCATTAGAAAGAAATAGGTCTTAATTCTAATCTTGGTGTAGTGGTGTTAGTGTGCACTTATTTTGCTGATTTCACAGACCTTACATCAGGCTAATTAAATGGTAACTGAGATGCCCAAGGTGTGTCAGCCTGAGCTGTCTACACTCCAGCTAAATCAGAAGTGTTGAATAAAGGCTAGTAAACATGTCAAAACAAAATAATTACACCAAATATGAATTTTATTGCTATGGTTATTTTGCTGTAAATTAATAATGAGAATGAGGACATACAGTAAAAGCTGCAGTAAAGATAGGGAGTGCACAAGAACGTGAAGGCTCTGGAGGGGAAACTTGTTTCATGCTACCCTCCATGACTTACACAGTCATGCTGAGGAGGAAAAGCACAAACACATCTGACGAGCATGGGTGTGAATTTTCTCCTCTACTCCACTTGTGTAGCTGGTTCCATCACCTACTGAATCTTCACTGGACAACAAACCAAAATAACCCAGTGCTGGATGACTGCAGGGCAGCTCCATGTAGACACTGCTCAGAATGTGTTTCAGCACTGGGAAGACGTGTCTTTGCTGGAGTCAGTGCAGTTGTTCTGTACAGAAACACTGCCCACACCCCCTCCCCAGCCCATTAGCCTTTACCCACACACTAGAAGAGACTGGCTCTCCCTCAAATTCATGCAAAAGAAGCCAACAGCTATGTTTTCACAGTAACTAAGAATACTGGAGGGGGCCCTGGTTGACCTCTTTAAAATGTGGTCAGACTTCTCAGGAGGGTGAGCATTCCCACCCCTCTCAGGGAGCCTGGCTCTGTCCAGCTGTCTGTAACTGAGAGCCCAAAAGTACCAAGTCCCAGATGAACATGTAGAGACTTCCATCAGCACCAACACTGACTTCTGAACAGACCTGCATTGCTGTACAACAGATTTATCCTTACCTGACAGTGTACACTGCACAAAAACAGTGGCACTGTGGTACCTGGGAACCTCCCATAGCTTCAGGGGCCTGAACTATTGGGCCCAAAGCAGGAATGTGTGCTTGAGCACTATGCAAACATAGCTGGAATTACAGTCATGAAACAAACGATCATTTCAATCTGCTTTGAACATTATCTGCCACACCTGTTGCCTCTTCCCATCACTGAGGTATCACTGGTCTACAGACCCTGGCATGGCAGTCCCTCCAAGGCCCAAATCCCATCTTCAGCTCACAGCAGCATCCACACCTACTGCAGATACATGAAGTGCAGAGCTGGGCAGAGAAGGGCTATTGATTCACAACTGTGTGTCCAGCCAGACATTACTGTGGGTCTGAACAAAGCTCTGCTCTGTTCCTGAGCAACAGGAGACACAGCCACGTCTTCACAAAGCAATCCCCATGCTGCTGCTTTGCACACCAGCATGTTGTCACTTCTGTCTCTGCAGTGAGATCAGAAAGGTTACAAGCACCTGCAGGGAGGTAACTGTGCTCTGGATTTCCTGCTCTATCAGTTTTGTACACTTGCTTTCTGGTTTCTAAATGCCTGTGCTTCTGAGACAGAAAATAGTTCATGATTTTTGTATAAAAGCAGCCTATTGTTTCCAAGCCAAAACTGGAATCTTTGGCTTCAATTTGTGGTGTGTTTTTCCATTGAGAAGTGTAAGGTTATTTTCTTAATGGAGAATTACTTCCATTTGAACTTTTAAAAAGATAATTTCTTTTGAATTTCAACCCAGGAAATTGTTTTGCAATCAACAATCTTTATTTCATATACTTGCAGAAACCAGAGACCTAGACAGAGTTATCTCCTGAAAACAAAAGACATGTTCCCCTGCTGTGATTAACAGTTCTTCTGAAAGGAAAGCCCAAACCAAAACAAAAAACCCAGCTGATTTCACTTTCCCAGTCATGAAATTCAAAAAAATCATATGGTGCCCAATTGTTTTATTCTCCCCTACTCCTTACAAGTTAAAAATCACAGAGGAAGAAGAGATGGAGGCATTCTGCAGAACTCCCTGTTGCAAAGCACAAACCAGACAGCAGCACAGACCTGTAATCAAATTCACCTCTTAGAGAGCTTTTTAAAAGGGTAGACATGTTTTTTCACTTGCATTCCATCCCTTTCTGACCTCAAGGCTATCAGGTCTCTAAGAGAGCTTCAGTAGTGTACTGTAATTTCTTTTGGTTTGGACTAGCAGTAGGAAACTTTCAATTTAGTCCTCTTTTGCACTTCCAGAATGTCCTTTCAGCACATCTGACTGGCAGAACATGTGCAGCTCGTGTTAAACTGTGAAAGGACATGCTTGCACATTGGTGTACAGCTGGGAGCCAGCCTCCTGAAAGCAGTTTACCTTCCCTGCATCAGGCCAGTCTCAGTAAAGGAGCCACAATGACAACTGCCTGTTTACTTCCAGTGATTCCACTTGGTTGAGTTAGCCCTAAGGCTCATGAAAGCCTAGTGCTTCCCCTGGCTGCTACCCAAACTCTTGTCCAGGACCTCTATTGCTTAAATAAGTAGGATAGAGCCAAGAGAGTTTTAGGATTAAATGAAGATTGGGACCTCAGCTAAATTTATATGGGTGCAAGTTCTCATCTATTTTCATCTTTCCTGACATGAGACCCTGTGAACCATAAGGAAATTAACCTTCTTCTAAATGGAAGCATAAGTAAGACTTAACATTAAAATGGTATGCGAGTACAGGAAGCTAAAAGTGGAAGTATAAAAATAAGTCCTCTTACTATAAGAACTCAACTTAAGCACCCTGCCTCATTTACCTGAACAAGAACCTACGGATTTCAGAGCATTCTTTCCCTGCCAAGCACAGCTCAGCATGAATTAGAACAGGCCATGTAACACAGAACAGCTGCACTCCAAGGGACAGTGCACAGCACGCTGTGTAGAGAAACCACGCATCCAAGCAAAGCCAGGCAGGTTCCTTGGAGTGCTTTTCTCAACAAGTCATGGAGGGAAGAGGAGACCTGCTGAATGTGAGAGGGAAATGTGCAACAAACCCAGCTCACCTGTGCTCAAAATCAGTAGCAAATAAGGAACCTGCTTCAGGAAACCTTGGTGGCTAAGAGGCAGGCATCCTATCCTAGCCCTGGCAAGGCAGCTGATAGCAGAGTGCCTGTGTGCAAGGTCTGCTTGTGCTGCTTGTCTCTCCCCTCCTGACTGTTCCTGCCTGCAGAGGGCCTGGCAGGCACAACACAGCAGGGGCTGTTCAAGTTCCTTCTCCCCCTGCAGCCTCTGCAGAGCCATGGCAGCACCGAGCAAAGATGCTGGACAATGGCTGCTTCCTAACAGTGCAGCTGGTCTGAGCCTGCTCTTCTGCAGACACCTGCAAAGCTGAAGAGCTGGTGCTTCCATCTGACCAGAGAAGAGTCATCTGGGATAAAGGGAGCTAGAACAACAAGCACTGCTCTGCCTTGCCACGGGTCATTCACATTTCTGGGAGAATAAAAGAATTGAGGCATGCTGCCACTTCTTAGTGGTTTGCTCATACATTCT
Source organism: Aegithalos caudatus (assembly GCA_013389925.1). Taxonomy (NCBI): domain Eukaryota; kingdom Metazoa; phylum Chordata; class Aves; order Passeriformes; family Aegithalidae; genus Aegithalos; species Aegithalos caudatus. The sequence continues at coordinate 78,413 of WEIU01000063.1, read as the reverse complement.
CAGAGACAACTTCACCTGGATGGTGTGAGAGGCAGGTATAGGGCTCCCCCTAAGAAAACACATTACCATCTGCAGTCAAGTCTGAAAATAAAATTTAAAAAAAACCCTCAAGCATGAATGCCAAGGAATTTCTTCTGAGCTCTATGTTTTTCCAGGGAATGTTTCAAAGCCAGTAGTATGTATATACTAATGCAGGACTCCTGTTAACCTTACTTGAACTAGATCTTAGACCACTCCCCCCAAAAAAATCATTTTTCCTATGGTGTTTCCAGTAACAGTCTGTTCATAAAGCAGGCGACTGCTACCACGTGACACTGGTGCTCATATTGATCCTTATAATTCTGAACATCAGACCAGAATTCAAGAGCAGCACATGCCATCTCCAACCACTTAACTAAATGGTGCCTTTAAACCCTCATTAAGACAGTTAAGAATCAGTTATTAAGATGTCACTACTGAAAAATAACTATTGCATTTTTCAAAGTTGAACGGTAAACAACATTGCCAATATATTATTGCACACAATAAAGGGGTTTGGAACTACAGAGATAAGGACAGGGTAATCTAGAAGACCCAAAATAATGATCCCAGAGCCATTCCAGTTGCTGCTCCAGCCAGCATGCCCAGTGCCAGATCTCCATCGCTGTCCCGGTAACGCTCTCGAATGATGACGTGGTTTGCAGGGGGCTGGCCATAGGGTCCTAGGAGATAACAGGTTGGTGAGAGGAGGGAAAAATAAATATGTATCTTAATAACATACTTTGCAATCTCAAAACAGGCCATTCTTTCACCTTCTTCCTTCAAATGAATACTAATATTTTGTCAGTTGCACATCTAGAATGTATTTCTCCTTTTGATTCAGCCTCCACATTAATTAAATCCAAGGGTGAAGCAACACTTGTAACCTTGTAACAGCTTAATGTCTGTGAGGAAAACTCATCACAAATGTAAAAGTGAACATTGTTCTGCAAAGAACCTGTGAGTTACTTGTATTCACTTAGTGGATTTAATGTAAGAAATGGGTCTAAAAATTGATTCAGCCTTGAAGTTAAGGCAAATAGTTTAGTTCTTCCTCCTTACCCCCTCCCCCTGAAAAAATCTTTGGCACATCTCGAGCCAGTAATTTGTCTGAAACTGTGCATCAGTTATTTACATTTACTGCCTGCTGCAATTCAGCCTTCACATCCTGGACTGATCTGTGGGGTGGTGACAGCTGCTACGTTTCTGTTCAGGTGAAAATTGGCCAATAGTAAGAAATTAACCTTAGACTCCAGAAGCCACCAAATGACCCTTGCTCTGTAGCAGACTTGTACAAGGTTCACCTGTCATGTTTTCTGATTTAGCTCCTAGCTGCAAAGCAAACATAACAGTACTGGTTTCCCTTCCAGACATTTCAGGGAGATTTAATATTCTTGAAAATCCCACAGTGGTGTTTTGTAACAGATTCTTAAGTAATCCAACTAAATCCAACTAGGAAAGGCTTTCACTGACTCCCAACAATGCATGACTCTCCCCCCTGAGAAGCATTATGTCCCTGCAGAGCAATGGAGCTGAAAGTGCAGGGGTTGAGATGCTGTGGTGAATCTGAACCCTAAGGTTTAGTTGCAGTGACCCTGGTGAAGGAGAACACTGAGCCTTGGTTACTATGCCCAACCAGTAACCAGTATCTTAGCACACTGGACTTGCAAACTGCTCAGGGGAGTTACTGCTGCACTGTTATCATATAGGTTTGGCTTGATTTCCAAGGCCTGCTGGAAGTTTCTAGAAACAGTTCTTGAGTTTTTAAAAAGCTACTGCTTTTCAGAACCAACAGAATACACATTCCTCTGTGTTTGAATAAACATCATCTCTATCTTAGGACTTCAGAAACTTAGATGAAGAAAACTTTAAAAGCTTTCAAGGCTGATGCACCTCCCTTGTAACAAAAAATGGAAAAGGCAAGTGAAATAACCTGAACAATGTCAAATGGAAAATAAAATCTCCCTCAAAACTGAAATTAAAAATTCTCAGTAGAGATTTTTGTTTGCAGTCAGATCATAAATAATTAGTTTTCTCATTTTTATTACTGGTACAACTCTAAAGCCCAAGTTCTGTAAGACTGGGGCTCTGTGGCTCTATGCAAAACTAACTCTAAATTAAGGTAACTGTGATTAAAAGCACATTCCACAATTTTACTCTTTGTTTTTTGGTTTGGTTTTTTTTTTTTGAGATTGAATGCTGTACAAACCTGAACAGAGCAACAGAACATTTCATGTGGCTGAAATGCTACCTTACAGCAATTCCAGCCCACAGGGAAGGAACCAGCTACAGCCTTATTCTGGGAGTGGATTTGCCTTTGAAACTTATATTTAAATAATTAAACTAGGTATATGAGCAGATGTCTGAAAAGCTCCATCAATGCCCAATATGGAGCACTGAATCACAAAATCACATCTTCTGGCTCTTGTACCTTTCCTTTGAAAACATGCTGTAGTTAGAGTTCTGTATGCTTCAAAATGAGTGTATAAAGCAATGCAACTATGCTGAGATCACATTGGGAAGGTTAAATCCCTTAATATCAATTTCACTGCACTTCCTTTGTTGTGAAGGGGTGAGCGGAGTTGGTTCCAGTTACAGGTCAGGTTTCTTTCTTTGTGTCCAGGAGTGGTGGCTGGTAAAGGAGGGTGATTAACAGAGCTAAAGCCAGAAAGACTGACTCAAACAGCTTCTGTGGGAAGGTGGGGGGTGTGGCTGATTACCTGGGTATGGATACTGGTAGGGAAGAGCATAAGCTTGTCCATTGGAGGCATAGACAATCTGAGGGCCCACAGGGGGATACGCACCATTGTACTGATCATAGCCATAGCCATAAACCTGGGGAAATTAGAAATATCTGTTACACAAGTACACTTTGCTATGGATCCAGTTAAGCACACTGTTCAATTTGCTTTCGTTTCTAATGTAGTTATTTTTTTTTTTTTCACTAAAATATCCAGGCTGTCCTGCTATAGCCAATCTATTCCCTGGAATGGATTCAGAACAGCTGCTTGAAAAAATAAGCACTCCTAAGCAGCATTTGCTCTCTTCATTTCCTGGATAGGCAATGGCAGAGGCAGGGCCTGGATCATCAGGCAGAGGCACAGCAGCCCTGCTTCTCCTCTCTCCCTTCATACCAACAACAGCTCTGTGGGGAGCTCAGAAGTGCTAGGAAGGCAGCAGCCAATCCCAAAAACCCCCAACAAACCCTCTGAGAGGATATGCTGCAAGCAAATGTCAGATTAAAGACAAATACTCTAGAGCTGTATGTTTTAGAAGTCATTTTTTTCTCCAAGAGGAGGCTGCACAGAGGAAGCTTCCAGCACCACAACCCATTCTTAACATGAGGGAGAGGCTGGAGCAGATAGTGCAACAAGCAGCAGTCCTCCAGACTATCCCCTCACATATTACAGCACATCATTAAGAACATCCAGAAATCTCCAGCATATCCTGGTTTGGTCCCAAAGCTGCTCCTTCACTGCAAGAAAACTGTGTGTCCAGGAATTAGAGTTATTGTGTTGCTGTGACATCTTGGTACAGCAAAATCCTTATGTGGAAGTTTTTAAAAACAGTTCTTGGGTGGAAGTGACAGCTCCAGTCAGTCATTAAACTCCATTTCTAAAACTCCTGATCTTACACCTTTCCAGTGCTTGCACAACATGAAAGTGCAGTAACACCTCCTTATGTTAGAAGCTGCACAATGAATTTATTTGAAGATCAGCCAAATAAATTCTACCCTGTCTCTCAGAAGCTTTATTTTCCAAGTTTTATTCTCTAAGGAGAAGCCACACCTTTATATACCTCCAAACCAAACGTGCCTCATCCCTTCCCAAGGAAATCCATCTCAAATAAGAGCAGCAATAGCTTGATAGTGCTTTACTCTCTGCTGTTGTAAAAGCTTTAAAGCTGTGTGTAAGAGTACAATGCAGCACTTTGTGAGTGCTTGAAGACGCTGCTCCTGCTGCCTGGCTGATGTTAAGGCTCCCTGACTGCAACTCTTACCTCAGGGGATGGAGTGGCATAAGCTGTGTAGGGAGGAGGGGCCGAGGAAATGGCTGTCTCATCGTACATCACATCAGATCCCACGTAGCCCTAAACACCATGGACAGAGAGCAGTTAGCACCTGCTCCTACAGAGCAGTCCAAGGATTAGAACTTAATGATACCAAAGAAAAAGTAACCTTTAGCCACACTGTTAAGAAAGCAGTGAGTACCTTGTAAAGGCTGCAAAAAGAAAGAACCTGGAGGGTAGACCTGAGGGAATACAAATTCCTGATCAAACACAGAAAGGAGCCATAATTTTTTCCCTGTGTGTGCCACAGACATGCATATGTGTACATGCAAGCACACTGGCTCCTTCCACCATTCCAGAACCTCAGATTTAGCAATTAGCCTCCTGTTCATTTTCTGTCTTCAGATAAAGAAACTGTCACAACTAAGCTGGCTGCTTCCTGGCACCCTAGAGTGATAGCACCAAGTTCTGCAGAAGCAGGTAAAAGAAACAAATGTAGTAGCCAAAAGTGGCACCTGAGGCAAAGGTGGTAACATTTGAGTCCATTTAGAATAAGTTCTCAAAGACAATTAAGATTTCTTACACTTCCCTTGTATTCTTGCCCATAATATCCAAAATCTACAGTGGTGCTCTTATTCCCTTTTCCAAGGCAAAAGCCAGTTCCAATTCTTTAACTCACAAGGGAACATTTTAATAAATCAACAGCAAATGTTGTATTATCTCTTGGACTGATTAAATCATGGCATTTGAAGACATAATATGGTTATAACCCAAGTCAAACTCATGGTGAAGATTCTAAGGACTGCTTGAAACACTATTAAAATACTATATTAAGTGGTATTTCCATCACCTGAGAAATCTGCTCACATCTTAGCAGCAAGTATGTTCTGCCCTGTCACAGGGATCTCTGTGCAAGAGATGCACAATCCTGCAAACTCCTGTTTGATACAGTTTGATACTCCTGAATGATACAGTTCTCAAAGCTAAGGTGATCACCCTGCTGTTCCAGTCAAGTTAGGAGGCACTGCTAGATGCTTGGAATTTTGGAAAAGTGTGTCACACCTACAGACTCAAACCCACTTCCCCAGTTAGTCCAAGTCCTCGTTGGACACCTTTAATAGCTTTGGAAAATGTTAATTTATGTATCTACTTGTGTGGAGGGCTACCTGCTCTGCTTTGAGTAGCAGGGATCTGCCTTGGCTGACCGAGGTCAGCACTGCCACATTCTGAGCCATCTATCAAGGCTGGCAGCAGTGCCAGAGGCACGAAAACAGCAGTTCCCATCTCCTGAAACCACGAGTCACCATCTCACACACAGGGGAGATAAAGCCCCTAAAACTAGAGCAGACAGACCATGAGTGTTGTGTCCTCTGCATGGGGACAAACCCTTCACTTCTCATTTAAGGCCACAGGCAGTGGAGCATGGCTGCAGGCAGAGGCAATCGTGTCTGGGGTAGTTTTGCCATGACAAGTGTTTGCTTTGGGTATCACAAATCCAAGTTATATCATCTGACAGATGCCCCAGTACAGTGGCAATGTTAATGTGACCCATCAGAAACTGAGATAAGCTCCTACAAAACACAGCATTTCTCCTGAAACAGAAACACCCTGGGCTGGTTCAGCCGAGTCATCCAAGGAAAGCTGGTGCTGCAGAGTGCTCTGGAAGGCAGTCTAAAGGAAGAACAAATTAGCAATACCCACAAGTGCATGGATGTGGCTTCATCAGCCACAGTTACAGTTCTCCAGAAGACTCACAAAGAGGTTTCTATGATTCCTGATTCTCTCCACAGCTAGCATGGCAATGCAGAGGTAATACACTCCTCCTCAGCATGCCTGCACTCCCCTCCAAGCATCTCACTCTTCCCCATGTCTCTGCCAAGAAACATCCCACAGAGGGATGATCTACACTAACAAACAGCTGCTGTGTAGTAAGCTTCCTTTAGCACTGCACCCACCTGGAAGGCAACAAACACTGGGAGTGAAAAGTTCATTTCTGCTGGTTGCAGAAGATTTGCTAGTTGCTCACAAGCCTCAGTGCCCACAGACCAGCTTTCCAAACATCCACTTCCACCCAGAGAAATCATTCCTTAAAATCATTATTTTCCACACAGCATGTATGTGCCTGGACTTGGCTGCAGGGATGTTTTTGTGATCCAGAGAATCATCTCCCCACCCATAAGCTTTACTATCATGCTCATGACCCTGTTTTTCTCTAGCAGAGAAAGATAGAACATGATAAACTGCTGGACCACACATAACACTGATGTGCTGCTTCTATATCAGGATAAACTCTAGGTAGGACACTCACTGTGTTTGTTCTGGCATCCTGGAGAGCAATTTTCCATGCCCTGCAAAAAAAACCCAAACCCATTGGTTATTGGACACTGATAAAAATTAATGCCACCTTTTTCTTTCAGGTCAATGAAACAAACAAGGTTAGCAACTAGAGGTATCTAGGAGCAGAGTTTAAGATACTGCATGTGTCAAAGCACAATGAGATACTTGAATGAATGCACAAAATAGTTACACCAAGACTGAGAAATAATTACTTTCTCTGCAGAGCTGAGAAAGAACGAGGAGAAACAAGAGGAGGAATGGATGCAGTTTTGGAGGTCCTGGCTGCAAGCACAACAGGTAGGAAATATGCAGTCATGCTCAGGATGAGGTAACAGGAGGAGCTGCACCCCAGCAGAACAGTGCATGTGTGCTGATTAGAGCAGGGGCTGTGCTGCTACTGCAGTTCCAGGAGGCAGATACAGCTCACCCAGCTCCTCCCCTGCCACGGGGCTGGCAGCTCTGCCATGCTCCATGGAACACACTTCTTGGCAAACAGTGACCACAGAAGGTATCTAACTCTACACAGCCCAGCTCAGCTGAGAGTTCACAATAATGGAATATTATGGAATAATAGTCACAATAATAATGGAACATTCCTCCTATTGCTACTGAGATGTCCTTGGGCTAATGCCACATCATGTGCTCTTGAAGGATGGCAAAAGTTTAAAAAAATCTGTTTAGGGTTTGGTGCATTAATCATATTAATCATATTATTCTACTCCTCCTCACTCTTCAGTGTTTTCAGTGACTTAACTTGCAGTTAGTTTGCATGAGCTAGACAGCTTCTAGGAGAGCTATTGGGTTTTTTGTCACTGAAAACCTGCTTTTATTTGCTTGAAAACTTTCTTAAAACATATCTCTAAAAGTTAGGAGGGAGGAAAATAACTAGGGTGAGAGATAAGGAGGGAGAAGCAGCAGAACCATTATTCTCTGACTCTTACAGGCAGTCATCTGCACTCTCAGCACAGAGGTTGATTGTCTTCCCATCACGGCAAACAATCTGCAGCAAACAGTCTCTCTGCTTCCCCTCTGGAGGCTGGAAATCTAAGAGAGAAAAACAGAGATGAGTTATGAAGTACAAACAGCATTACATGATCACATGTACAAGGAGGGAGGCAGTTTATGCAAGTCTGGACAAAATAAACTAGGGCCAGTTGTAGCTGCCTTCCATGGCATCATGGAATCCCGGAGGGAATTAACCTGCTCTTACTCTTCAGAGTGTCCTGAAAGTAAGCAGCTCTGAACAACTTTCCTACAAAATCCAAGTGTCTCACAGCAGAACCAACCCACACTTAGCAATAGTACTCTCCAGCACTTGTGTCCTTCCCCTGTGTCAGCACCAAGTGGAGCATTAACAAATGCTAGAAGTGAACTGAGGAAAAACATCTGCTGAGGTTTTCCTTTTCTAGCCCAGCCAGCACTGTGGTTACACCAGGAATGCTCTGTATCAGACACACAGTCCTGCTGGGAACATCCCATCCTCCTGCATGCATGGTAAACTGTCCTCACTGAGTTTTAACAGGAAGTATCAAACCCTAACCTAAGCTATCACACGGTGATACCACACCCTGGGTGTCTCTAAAGCAATTTAGGAGTTGGTGGGGTTGAGGTTTTTTGGAAAGTGGGGGATTCGAGGACAATGAAGCTGCACACATTTTGGACACATTTACATCTGCAGTAGTGCTGTATGTGGTATGCTGGGCAGGCACTGAAGTTGTAAAGAATCTCTGGCTACACAAATCCTGCAGATTTCATTATTACCTCGACATTCATTCCCCACTCTGAGGTTGATGCAGTGGATTCGCATGTGGATTTTATCTTCTAGGTCACGGCGATTTTGATCATCATAGAATATTAAGCGGCCATCAGACCACAGATCAAACCAGTTCTTCTTCCAACGCCGTAAAATAGTACCTGAAAAATCAGACAGTCATTTTGGAGGGCACAGACCAGGAAATATTTCTGTCCTAAAGTTAATAAAAAATAAACCAAGAAATCCTTCACAGTTGCCCCAGACAACATTCCAAAGTGCCAAGCAAAATTGTGCATTACAACATCCCCACTTGGGAACATTAGAGAATTGGATGCCATATTTTATCAAGGATTCAAAGCAAAGCTGGATTTATTTTAAGTGCATGACCTAACACTTGAGTTCTAACTTGCTGCAGCAACAAGCAGAGGGCATGATTAATTGAAAGACACTAAGTTGAGGTGTCAAGTAAAGTTTCCAAGTCCCCACTTATACAGCAGTAACTACAGAGCAGCATCTGAAGCTGAATGCCAGTCAGACATCTCAGATATGTTTATATCCTGTTTCCCCTGGGGTACCCAAAGGTCACATGGGAATGCCATCATGACACGTCATTATGTGACACATCCTAAGAGTAAAAAGGAAAAAAAAACAACAAAAACAACCCACAGAACTAGAGGCTTGTTTTAAGAAAACCTGGGAATTGCTAAGCTGCTGTGATGCTTTCTGAAGAAACCCCATGAAGAGGGAGAGAAGGAAGAGAAAGGCCCATGACTTACTTTGCCGGAGCAGCCATCCGCTCTTCACAAACGCCATTGTTGCTTAATCTAGTGGGCAGGAGAGCAAGGGGGAGAAAAGCAGTTTTCAGTATTTCACAATAATACATTAGAAAGAGGCATCTCAGTACCACCTATCAGAGCTGCATGTACCCAGCTCACGTTGCAGAGACGCAGTAGATCCCAGCTGAAGATACTCAGTAAGCACAACCGGTGTTGTAGGACTTGACAAATGTGCGAGTGCTGTGACCCAGAGTGACTGTCAGAGACCACCTGGATGTTTCACTGGCAAATAAAAGCTTACAGCTACTGCCCTTAGAAAATGGGGAAGAGACAGGCTGGAATGACTGCTCCCTGACTCACCAGTAGTTTGTTCAAAGTTGTTCTCTGTGCTTACGTGTACTTCCTGTATTCTCCAGTCTCAAGTTACCAAGCACCCTCACTTCTATCTGCCTCTGGGGTTTTTTCTGTACTTCCTCTTCTGTGTTTTTCATTCACTGGCTCAAAGTCCAGTCAAAACCAAAGCTGAAACAGTTTAATCTTAAACAGGAAGGAGAAAGATGTTTTTATGACTTGTATTTCTTTCAAATCATCACTAGCTCACTCCAAGAAGAATTAAAGTAAGTAAAAGATAAGTCCATAAAGTAAGAGTCTCAGTTCTCCTCAGCTTTTAAATGAAGCTTGAAATAGCACGGCAAGCACTCTGTGTTAAATTCAAGTTATCACACATGACATTAGGTACTCGGCCACTGCATTCTGGTTTATGAGCATGCTGAAAAAAGAGATCAAGCATGGGATATATTGGAAAATGAGGTTTTACTTTATAGCCTAATGGTGTTCTGATTATTGTTTTAAAAGAGATTATAAAAACTCAACTATCCAGGTGCAATTGAACTAGAAAAGCAAGAACAGAAGCATTTAAAGCCTCCCCTGAGAGGGTTGCTTTTTAGAAATTACTTGTGGGGCCTGTAAGCCAATATGAGAGACAGATGCTGAAACCTAACAAATAACTTTGTACTGGTAGCAGCATAAAGGGGGGGCCATGAGGGGGTGAAAGGTGGCACAGTAGATTTGATGGACAGAGGAACTCCTCCCAGACAAAGTTCAGCAGAATGTGTTTAAAGCTGAGGAAAATGGAGAAAAAGAAGAGTTTTGTAATCTTCTAGTAAAATACAAAGTTAGGAAGGATCTATCTGTTTCCTGATCTTATGGATATTACTTGTAGCTGTAGCCTCTTCAGAGTACTGGGCAAATACTGTAGCACACAAGATTATAACCATCAGGATTTCATATTTAAGGAATGCCACATCCTGCACAGGCTTAGATATGATGGTGAGAACCACCTGCAGGTAAAGTTTGAACTCCAGGATAAACCTCTTATTCTTGAGTTTTGTGCCAGCTTGCTGGGAAAAGAAAGATTGTGCTGAGAGCCAACTGAAAGCGAGTATCAGACTCCTGTCCTGCTTTAATCACGGTCAGCTGGCCCTGCTCTGGGGTCTGAGCATGCTCTTCTCACCCATCTACAGAGACAGAGCTCCAGAAACAGAGGCCAATTAATTCTTCCAAAGTAACAAAGCAGTACAAAGGATCTGAGCCTCATTCTGCCACCACCCCAGCACAGGCTTCTCTCCTCTTGATTCTCCTTTACAAGGAAACACCACATTTGCACTTCATTTTCACAGGAATGGGTGTCTCTAATGGTGTTTCCATGTCTCCCAGTTTGCCCAATAAGGTGAAATCACTATTTCTGGAGGTTGCTTCATAGTCTATAGGCCAGAAAAGAATTTGCATGACCTTCAGTTCTGCTGCAAGTAGACTAGGCCATGGAATGTTGTTGCTACCTTTTAGCCTACTCAGTTACACAATAGCATAATTAGATTTAACTCAGACACAAAAAGGGGAAGAACCAAAGAAAGCCTCTCTTGACAAATGGAGTTTTGCCTGTGATTACAGAACAGCTCACAAAATCTCACATTCAGAATATCTCTAAAGCCACAAGAGCAGATGGGCCTTCAGCAGCTGTACAGCACCTTGTACAGCATCAGAGGCAACAGCCACCCTTTCCCAGTTCAGAGCTGAAATGCCCAAAACTTCACCTCTGGAGAGAGAGCATGGAATCACACAGAACAATCTGTCAGCACTTAAAGTAGGAGGTGCAAAAACAATTCGATATTCTTTCCTGTCCTTTTTAAGCACAAGGGTTCATTTGAAGTCCTTCAGTATTCACAGTCCACCCACATGATGTTTAAAAGCGTATTTGCAGAGCTAGAAAATAGCCTAGCAAGATCAGCTGCATCTGAATAGTATTTGCTTGTTAAACCAGCCCAGTGCCACCAACATAAAAATGGGACTTAACCAAAGGTAAATTAATTTATAACGAATATGAATAAAAGTGTTTTGGTGACTGAAATCTAACACTCGAGTTAAGAGCAAAGGGGTGGGGCTATTCCTTTCTGCTCCCTGGAACAGCAGTTTTCTGCATGGAATATAATGTGGAATACCAAACAGACTCTTCCAGTCCCTTTCTTGGAAACACACACTCTAAAACCAATCAAGTGTTTCTCCCTGCAGCTTGTAACCACTAGAGCAATTCTGAGTACTGCAGCTGAGCTAGCAGTGGACCCGATCTGCAATCCGTGTAGATGGGGAGGATTGAGACACCGGTCCGAGCTATGGAGCTGAGCCCGCGGTGAGGGCAGTGCCCACCGCTCCCACGTTACTTTACTCTCAGTACCTCGGGGAGAGCACGGGAAGCTCAGCGTTCAAACGTAACCCTGCCCGCCCCCTCCCGCTTTGAACGGCGCAAGTTTTCTATTTCTGGAGCTCCCTGGCTCTGGCCCAACTGCGCAGGCCCTTTCCCGTGAGCTGCCTGTGCTCTCCGAGCCAGCGCCCGGCGCTAGCGGGGCTGCGGCTCCGTCCCAGCCCTGCCCGTGCCCGGTGCCAGCGGGGCGGTGCTCGCTCCCACCGGGA
>WEIU01000063.1:45719-66311 GCA_013389925.1 Aegithalos caudatus | reverse complement strand
GGTGGGAGAACGTCCCCAGCCCGGCAAAGGCTCCGCTGGGCAGGGTGGGTGGGAGAACGTCCCCAGCCCGGCGAAGGCTCCGCTGGGCAGGGCGGGTGGGAGAACGTCCCCAGCCCGGCAGAGCTCGGCTCCGCCGGGCAAGGCGGGCGGCGGGACGGTGACCCCGTTCCCGTTAATGCCTGTCCCCGCCGCGACAAGCGCTTTCCCGGTGCTTTAAATACACCGCCTCCTGCCCGGGCCAGCGGCCGGCACAGTGTCGGCCTCACGACACTAAGGCGATGGGGCTTTTTCTTTTCTTCGACCGTTTGTATCTCAGGCCTTGGAAGCGCAGCAGAGAGGAGCAGGCGCTTTGTCCAGGCGGTCACGCAAGCACTGGAGGCCAGGGAAGGCCGGCTGTGACCTCTTACATAAGGCAGCCAGGAGCCGCGCCTGGGCCGTGCGGGCAGGACAGCTCTGCGCTCTCGTGGGGTCAGTGCTGCCTACGCCGCTCAGCCGCCACTCACGGCCACTGCACTGTGTCACCGCTTAATTAGCCTCGTCATTCAAATTGTGTGTCCATTTCTAACGCAAAATGTATGAGATAGTTACTGTGGCAAAGGAGAACAATCTCTTACGGAGATGTAATATTTCCCTTGATGGATGGAATTTCCTATTAGAACTTCAACCAGGCTCATTCTGGCAGTCTAGGAGGGAATACCACTATTATAACCACTGTAAGTAAAAAGAAAAAAAAAATTAATTTGTTTGCTTCAATCAATCTCTTTAACACTAGATAATACAAAAATAATATTCATCATAGTTACAATTTGACTTAATCTTCAACAAGTTCCTCAACTTCCTCTTACCCATCTATTATCTCTTCTTGAGCACAACAGCAGTTCTAACTAGAAATTACATAGAAAGTCTGTGACCATGTACTTCAGGGCTGTAGTGTTGCCTTTGCTTTCACGTATCTCTGAAGCACCAGAAGAGTGGTGTAGGCAGGAGGAATAAAAGAGATCATGTATCTGTGACCAGAACAGGTTTCAGAAACCACCAGTAAATGAGATTTGTGTAGATCAAATTCTATTTATGCAGGAGTCCTTTCTGTGAGGCTAAAACTGTCACCTTTCACTGCTGAAAAAGTATTTTCAGAAATGGAGGTGTTAGGTTGGTGGTGGAAGGCGAGACAACCTTTATACCGGGGGAGGGAGCAGTTTTCTTCTGGAATGAAAAATACTCCTCTTGAGGATTTGGGAATCCAGCAGATCCCTGGGTGAACAGTCACTAGAGGGACAGCTGCCTTTTTGGCACATGTTCAAAGCACTGGCTGTCTGGGTTCATATAAAACTTTAGTTTTCATATGAGGTTTAAAACCATTTTAAATTTCATCAGACAACTGTCAGGTGTTTCTTGAGTGAATTATCTCCATGGGCACAGAGCATTAAGACTGTTTTGTGGCTGTCTGGGACCATGTCCTGTACTGTACCCACCCTGGAAAGTCGGTCAGGGCTGTGAACACAGCCACAGGAGAAGCCATACAAATCCCATCTGAGGGTGCAGGACAGAGGCACAGATCCAGGAAAGAGCAGATCTTCAGTCTGCCAGAAACTGAAGCATATGCTGCAAACACATGCAAACATCTCTTAGGCTTATCATTCTGAGATCTTCTGAATTAAACATGTTGGGCTCCTCATCTGCTGAGGACACTTTGATCAGCAAGTTTCTAATTAGCTGTGCTGCAGAGCTGAAGGCCAGAGTATTAATACACTGAGCAAAAGAACTAGAATATTTAGGTGAACACTATTAAACTGGGGAATTCTTTTCAAGACATTTGCCAGTGAGGTATGGAAGTGAAGGCTTTTGTTCAAACGTTCAGCCTGTTCATAATTGCACTGTCAGTCTGGTAACTTCCAAAGCATGATGGAAGATTCATGCCTCACTAAGAATTTTGAAAAAGTGTTTGGAATGTTAAAGACTTACCAAACCCTGGCTTTTTTACTCCCAGTCTTGTCCTGAATCAAAGCAACCAAGGCTGGAGTTCAACTTCCCCATCGTAGTTACAACATACCAGTTAAAACTGAACTGGCAAATCAAATTTCTAAACACCTAAGAAATTGCTATTTGGAAAAATATATTTGGAAAAACTGAGCCATATGTGACTTCTAATTCTTTGTCATAATGCAGCTGACATAATACATCTCTTCAATACATGCCAAATTTTGATTGCCACCAACATAAGCATTTAAATTCTCACAGTCATTTGAGGGTCTTCAGCTGAAATTTAAATTTCAAATTTCATGCTTTGATTCATAAAATATAATTAGACTCTAAACCAAGCAGAATATACATTTGCATTAAGAAAAAATCATTTCAAACAAAATACATCCCAGCATTATTAAGTATTATAATTAATGCTATTAATATTACTACAACTAGTACACGCTCTATCAGGCTAATTTGGGTTTTTTTTAGAATCAGCATTGCTTACAAGTTCATGAAATGAAAAGTAGTAAAATCAAGTAAACTATTATTTGACCAAAGAGCCCTGCTTGCAACAGAAAGATCAGGAGAGCTGCTGCAGGAGAACATCTGAATAAGGAATTCAAAGAACTAGGACTCCAAATGGGCTATATGGTTATTATTTATTAGTGTTTCAAAGCTTAAATATGAAGGTTATGGGCAACTTGGAAGTAGTTAGGTATTAGGTGAGAATAGCAGAGCAGAAGATAGGTCCAGAAATAGGGCAAGTTTGACTCACTGTTTGGGAGAATAGGCCAGGTTGCAATAATTTGTACATAGCCTGAAAGTTTCCCTGATGAAAGGGAGATGGAAAAGAACATATTTCTGTTTTTTCCAGAAGCTTGTATTGTCTTAGCCACATGTGTAATAGTCCTGAGCAGAAAGAATAAATCATAGGCTTGGAAAAAAATCTTTCTGCAGACTGCCTTAACACACTTCCATGTCTCCAGTGGAAAAGATTCTTGGCTTTCAGTTCCTGCCATTTCTATGGGTAAGTCACCTGCACCCATGATTAAAATTCCTTGGCAGATTTTACCTGCAAAAATGACCCTGTGGGCTCAGTTTGTGTCGTGCTGTCACATGAGAGGGGTGTCCCCAGCTGAAGGGGTTCCTGTGGTGTCCTCTGGAGGTCCTGGACAGGGTGTAGAGCACAGCTTTCCCTCCTGAGAACCACAGACAGGTCTCCTAGCAGGAGTATTGTCTTACATGGGAGGAGCTCAAATGAAGGGCACAGATTTTTTTTAATTGCTTTGGGTTTTGTTGCACTCAAATCTGCTAAACATAATGTATCCATGTAGGAAAACATAACACAGGATTGCCAAGCACAGCAGGTGTATAATGCATGTGGAATGGGCAGTGTGCTTGCAGGCTGCACAGGTGCTCAGATCCCAGCACCACAGACTGCAGCACGTGCTAATAGTCTGGGCACTGTGATGCCTTAGGATTTTAGGTTTTATATTTTTCATATATTTGTAATTTTGCAGTTCTTTAGTGTATAACTCTAAACTCCAGTGTGAGCTGCTGCTTTCCCATTTTGATCAGACACAACAATTCCTCTCCAGGCTGGGAATCAAGGACACCTCACTGTCTCAGGCCTCAAGAAATGTAAACAAAAGTGAGTTGGGGGGGAGCA
Organism: Aegithalos caudatus; assembly: GCA_013389925.1. NCBI lineage: Eukaryota > Metazoa > Chordata > Aves > Passeriformes > Aegithalidae > Aegithalos > Aegithalos caudatus. The sequence goes on along the minus strand of WEIU01000063.1, from coordinate 62,677 downwards.
AACTTGGGGAAAAAGACTTCATTACCTGAAGCTGTAATTGGAAAATTAACCCCTAATATGCAAATGGACCAAACTTATAAAAATATTAAAAGCTGTGATCCCTGGTCCATTTTTTGGTTAGTCTATTTGGGGAGCTTTGTCTGCCCTAAATGTATCTCAAGGCCCTTCAATAAATATAACTGTTTTTTATTCCCTTAATTTTGTCTGGCCTCTGTTTTTAGGTAGTCCCAACAAGGCATCAACTGGAGCCTTTCTCTTACATGAAAAGGTTGAGGAAGTTGGGCCTGTTCAGCCTCCAGAAGAGACCCTGAGAGGGGACCTCATTATTGTGTGTAAGCATCTAAAGGGGGTGCCCAGAAGATGGAACCAGGCTCTTCCCAGTGGTGCCAAGCAATAGGACAAGAGGCAATGGGCACAGAGAAAATGATGCACAGAGAGTTCCACCTGAACATGAGGAAGGATTTTCTTCCTGTGCTGGCTCACTGGAACAGATTACCCAGGGCTGGTGCAGACTCTCCCTGCCTGGGGATATAATCCAGACCCCTCTGGACACAATCCCATGCCGTGTGCTCTTGGGCAGGGATCATGGAGGCACACAGTGACTGCAGACACACAGGAAGGGCTGTGCCTCCTGTCCTCACAGCTGCCATTGACCTTAAGAACTGGGTTTTGCTAAAGGTGATGTGAGCAACAGATGTGCTGACAGAACTGAGAAACAGTTTCAGAGCAATTCAAGAACTCAAATGCCTTAGGAAAAGTGTATTTTCTTAGAAATATCTCTGAGCTAAGGCTTGAGCAGGATTAGCTCTTTCCTAGTGACAGCAAGGGTGAGAGACTTGCCTGGGCACATGAGAAGGCTGTGGCAAAGGTAGGGGATGCTCCTCCTTGACCTCTAACTGAAACCATGCTTGCTCTCCTTTGCCTCCTCCTGAGGTTTGTGGAGCACTGCAGACACCTCATTTCTGCAATGAAGTGACCTCCTCAGACACTCACTACAGAGGCACATTCAAATAAGAGGCATCTGCAGCTTCCTGTGGCCAGTGTAGCTCTCTGGAAGCAAATTTCAGAGTACACTGAGAACAACAGACAAACAAAAAGACCAGCCAAAAGCTGAGGAACTTTCTGGGTGAGACTCTGGGATTTCATTGTCAGCTTCCATTGTTCAGATCTGATTAAAAACAAACCGGCAGGAGAAAGACCACACGCTTATCAGACATCCCTGCAGGTCACGCCACTAGAAAGCCATTTCACTGTCACTGATGTGGCCTGTTTGGCAGGAACAGAGTTTTGGATCTCTCTTTTATTTGTAGGCAGTTTTGAAAGGCGTGGGATTATCAGGGATGAGTTAGGTCCTTTGCAACTTGCAGAAAAGTTCCTGTCCCTTTGCAGCTATTCTGAAGAGGAAGAGAAGAACAAAACATTTCTGTTTCCATTAATAACAGTGTTTGGGCCTGACAGACAGCCAGCATCAGTGGGAACATTTCCTCTGAATTATCTAAGCTTTGACTCTCACCTTTACTTTACATTGGCTGTACTATTCCATTAGCATTTAAAGACAATGTTACATGCACACAGGAGATTTACAGTCATAGCCAAAAGAAAGACGTGTCAAGGAAAAAAGAGATCAAAAGAATAATTACACTTCATTTTCACTGAGGGACTAAAGCCCAGGGACAGTAAAAATTACTGTAAGAATTAGATGCAGTCACCTAGAAAATCTGTGCCACTGTGGTGAAACAGACTTACACCTTCCCTTGCCAAACTGTCAAGTATTTGTGTTCACTCATCAGACTGCCACAGTCCAATGGCCACCAGCAGAGAAGATCCCAATCTATATTTTGGTCTAAGACTATTTTTTAACCTTATCTTCAGTTACGTGCTGCTTGTGATTTGGACTTTGGAAGAACTGTTGGTGAGGGGGCATCTGTTTTGCCTAATTTTGTTCTTGAAGCCTGCTGGAACTGGTAAGTTAAAATTCCCTCATCTTACTCTGAAGACCTGGTTCTATTTGTCTTCAGTGCATATTGAATCTGACCTCTTAAACCCAACCTGCCAAACACTGCAATCAGTAGAAATCACCATGTTCTCAGAGCCTTTGCATTAGGCCCCATATTTTTTCCCTTCTCTTCCAGTAGTCAGATGTTAAAACACTGACACAAAGTGGAAGATGAATATCCATCACCTCTTGGGAATTAGTATGCTGTGTGCTACACTGATATGTGTGGGACATGCTTGTGTTTGATTTCTGCTTTTCCTAGGGACAGATTCCAATACCTGCCTCTCCCAGAAGCCTCTGCATGCCTTTTGATTAAGCAGCAGGAGCTCTGGCTAGGATTAGAGCTGCTTGACTGACGGTATTTTATTTTACAGCTGAGATCTGCTGAGGTATTCTGGGTTTTTCCAAGTGATCATAGGAAATCCAACAGTTATTTTTCAGAACCAGGGCCCTGTAAGAGGGGCAGTGCATTTCACATGCCCAAAGCCAGCTACTCAGAATTCTTTGCTAAGAATAATTTCTGCCAAGCCATGTATTCCCACTGAGGTGCTCTGGCCACATTGCAGTGCCAGGGCTGCTACCCAGCATAGTGCCAGTTGCTGTTGCTAAGACAAGCCAGGAGCAAATTGTCTCCTGCCAGACAAGGCAAAGGCCAGCATGGAAGTGTGTCTCACAAGAGTCTCTCTTCATCTACCCTTTTGTATTTAGGTCTTCTGAATGATCATTCTCATTTATTCTTGTTCTTTTCAAACCTCCACTCTGTCGCTTCTGGGTCCGGATATTTTGCACATTCACAGATATTGAAGCAAATACCTTCCAGACCTGTGGGGTGCAAGAGTTAGAGCAGACAATTCAACACTTAGCACCAGCATTCAACTTGTACAGTTAGAAGGAGGTGGGCAACTGAGAAAGCAACCAGGAGAATCTACTCATCTGAGCACAACTACAGATTGCATCTCAAGCTGCAATGTTCCATGCATAAATCTGACTGCATGGTAATTCCCTTCCAGCCTGAACCTAGATTTAATGCCTAGGCTGAACTAAGAAACATTCCTTCTCTGTCTCACCACCAACATGACAGCACAGTGCTTGGCAGTTGAAACTTTGCTAAGATTGGATTTGAAACAGAGCAGGAATGTTCTCTCTTACTTCCTTACTGTGTCAGGTCTGGAAGTGTTTGCAGGTAACTGTAAAGTGCAAGAAAAATGAAAATTGTGAAGATTTCCATTTGAAGCACATGAAGGTATATTTCTTCCCCTTTGTTAATGTGTCAGACCAGCATTAGAATGTAGTGAAAAATACTATAGAATGCCTTTTTCTGCAGTAGTTTGTAAATCTAGGAGGATAACAGTCTCCATATCATATGTTCTTTGCATATACAAAAGCTTTGGAGACAATTACTTGACAATTCCTATGTACCTTGCAGAAAGCATTCACCAGAAAACAGTGATGGGAACAATTAAGCTCCAGGCATACAGCCAATATGCAGCTGATTTTAACAGTGTGTCGATCAATTGCTGAAAACCTCATCTGTGTAGAAAAGGCTTCCGAGCACACACTGAAAGCTCTTTGCATGACTTGACCCATGAGCTAACAATGACCAGAAATGGAAAGTTCTGCTGCTGTCTGTGCCACAGTGAGGACAGAGGCTTGGGTGTGTCTGTGTCTGCACACAGACAGAGGCAGCCCTTTCTCCAGCAACTGATTTAACAGAGCTGTACAGAAAGGGTTAATGCAACCCATCTCTGAGACCTGTGTTTATTTACTTGGAGCAGGTTAATAAGTTGGCTGCAAAGCAGAAAACTGTTTTCCAAAACCATTCAAGCAAGAAAAGCACATGGAGTGATTTCAAGGATTGTGGTTTTGCTGTGGTTTCACTGTCAGCTATGTCTGTATTTCAGGGTGCACTGTCTGGTTTCCAACCACCATAACATCCAACCAACACCCAAGTCTTCAAAGAAATTATTTCAGCCAAAGACAAAAATGAATTTCATATTTCAAGCATTCTTTGTTCAAGTGTCCCTTGACTTTAAAAGTCACAACCCTTCCGAGAAATGCAAGACCTGTGGGACATGAATTTTTCCTGCTGTGTTTTGTGTGGTCCCCTACACACTGGGGTTTGGTCTCAGCCAAGCCCTACTGTAATAGAAGTAAGAGAAAACATTACTGGAGAACAAGCACCTATAAAGTTTAAGGCACATTAAGAGAGTTCATGCTCCCTCAGAAGTAGCACAATTTGAGATCCAGCAGTCCTAATTCAGCATATAAAAGGTGTTTACTTCAGGAACTTTGCTGGGACTGTTCAAATTGATAGGTGTCAGTGCTGAATCAAAGCAGTAGGCCACTGCAGGAAAAAAAATAAAAAAATAAAAAACATGTTCCCAGCCCTCATGTTCAGCAAGGATTGGCTCCTGTCAGCTGGGGTGTGACAACTCCTCAGATGCACAGCCTGGAGCCAACAAGAAAATCCAGCTATCCATTTATTTTACAACAGCATTTCCAACAAACACATCAATGTATGCTCTACACATCTGCCCTAACTTTTCTGGAGCTCTGAGGTGTTTGTATCTAACTAATGGGGCTTTGAAATGATAATGTTCTACCTTTAAAGAAAATTTCTGCGTGGCACAACCTGAAGGCCCTTACATCAGTGTTGAGATACTTGCATTGCATAGAAAGTATTTTAATTGGTGGTTTTGATGCAGTAGCATAGTAAGTAATTCCTGAAATAAACTGCTCCTCCTCTCTGTCCATTTTTTAAAGTTTTAAATTCAAAGTGGGTCAGCTTTCTGGGAGGTATGTTCTCTAGATGAAGGGAAACATGCTGCATACTTGTGTGAACACACAGTGGACTCAGCATGTGGAAATTCAGCTGCACTCAGTGTGCTTTTGGGTTTGAATTCAATGAATCCATGAAAATCACTAATCTGGAAACATTTCATTTCTGAGTCCCTTCATGGTGCCCTTTTCTTTGCCAGCCACTCAGCCCCTGTAATGTGGTAATTCCACTGCTGACAGAGCCTAAATGAAGCCAGCCAAGTTATGACGTGTAATAGGATTTCCTGGAAGCTTCCTCAGGCTGTCCCTATTTGTGTAGCTGGAAGCGTAGACTTGCCAATTTATTAGGTGCCTAAAGAAGCAGTTAGGAATGAATGTTATAAATAACCCAAGGAGGTGCATCATCCTGCTTCTTAATTTTCTGAGGCACTTTTCAAACACTTACATGGCACCAACTGATCCCATCAAACCTCAGACACTTCATTTAGGCACTGGGACAGAGTACTTGCTTTAGATTCCCTCTGGATGACAGAAAGGCCCTTCCAGAGAGTGTTTCCACCCATCTCAACTTCAGTTCTTTAGGAGTGTTCTTCTTTTCAACTTCACTTTTTAGGGGTGCCATTGAATAAACAGAACCCTAGCACTTGTGCACTGTAATAATCATTCCTGGAGATTTCCATCCGAGGCCTGGCTGCTGCCATTGCCCAGCTGAGTGCTGAGTGCTTTGCATCTTCCTTCTGTTTGTATCAGTCAAACCTCTGTATGGCATTAATGCTCTCACCTCTGTGGCTGTAATGCTCTCATCCCCAGCCCTTTCTGCTCTGAATTCAAGAGCTGATGATGACAGAAGGAGCTGCTTAGAGGAGCTATGGCAAAGCCCTTTCCTTTTAAGAAAATATAAAGCATTCCCAACAATTTACTTAGGAACTTGTCAGTTTTCTTTTCGATTTCATTCATGAAGTATGTGTGGGAATAAAAGACATCATCTCCACAACTAATGTAACTGTAACAGAAATACAGCACAGACATCCCCATTAATTGCAAGTGGATTTTTTCTGTTTTCCTCCACGCACTTGCTCTCATCAGAAACCTTCAACAACCTCCTGGGAGCTCTTTGGTTTCACACAAAATGGAGGCAAAAACGATGCCAAGTTGTAATAGGACTCCCATTTGTACTTGGATCAAAAGACTGCCAGATAGGGAAGAAGGGAGTATCTGGTTCCTGGTGTCACTCTTTATACCACGAGCCTGAAGGAAACAACATCACTGCTGGAATCATCTCTGCCAGCCTCAGCTGACAGGACTGGCACGGAGCGAGGTACACGCTGCAGGGATGGGGACAGAGCCTAATTATTCTCATGGCCCCGATACACTGAGTGCACTCAGTTTACCAGGGCATAAACAGAGCTTTCAAGGGGATGGGGACAGCTGGGGAGAATTCTCTTTTGATTTACATCCTCCAGCACTCGTCACATGCAGTGCTACAAAAACAGCATGGATATGGAAGATGCTTGCTGCAGCTGAGAAGTCATTACTGGTTCCTTTAAAATCTCAGTTTCCCAGGAAGAACAGATCCAGTGGAACAAAGCCCACCACGGCTTGCTGGTGCAGAGAAAGGCTCTCACTGCTGGAGCTGTAGCTCTGGTGAGACGTGGCTGTTGTGAGCCAGCAAGACTTCCAAAGTGCCTGACTGCCTACACAAACTTGTGGAAACACAACTCCCAGAGGACATGCAGTGTACCGATATGTGCTTATCAGTAGCTTGTCCATATTTGCTTGGGACTTCTTTCAAAGTTATTGTTTTGGATAATTGACTATTTAACCTTGTGTTTTGGCTCACTTTAAAACCTGTACCTGCTCCAGCAAGGTGCCTGTAGCATCAGGGTGCTTGCATTCTCTCTTCACCCTGCACCCCATCAGTTTGTGCCCTGCCATGGCCCAGAGCTGCTCTCAGGGCTGCAGATGTGGGCACAGGGGTGCAGCTGCTGGCTGCAGAACAGGGGCTGCATTGAAGCACCAACCAAGGGGCTGCAGCCACTGTGTCTGTCATGAGGAGCTCACTTTGGAAGGGTTTGTTTTGTTCTTAATCTTTGCTGCTGAAAGCTTCTGCGCTGGCAGAGAAAAAAAACCTGTGAGGCTGAGGTCAGCCAGCTGAACTGGGAGGAAAGTGCAGGGAAAATTCCATGGAACTGATCAGACTTGTACCACAAGGTCACAAACCCAGAGCTTGTTTAGAAAGGGTGTATCTGGTATTTTCTGGATACTTGCAGAAATGCAGGGAGCTCATGATACTCAAAGTTCTTAAATTGTTCTGTTTATATTATTTTCTTTTTCAAACAAAATTGAAGTTTCACAGAGATGTTTCAGAGCTTTGTCCTACGTCCCCTCTCAGGTGTGGGTTACATGAGGGAAGAAGGATGTTAGAAAGAATACCAAACATAATCCAGTTTAGAAGAGCTTTATATAGTCACTGAGAAACATCAAGTAACACAGATTCCACACCAAGCACTGTCCCTGTGCCCAAATGCAAGGGAAGGGCAAGACAATACAGAGCTGTGAATTGTATCCATTTTCACTGGACTGACTGCCTTCAATTTCTTAGTAAACTGTTTACAAAGGTTTATTGATATTTATAAGCCACATTCCATCAATATGTGGTGCTACAGAATTGTCTTTATTTGATTATTTTTCTGTCTATCAAATTTAAGTCTACTATTGTATGAAGTTAATATTTGTAATTTTTTTTTGTGAGTAGATACCTTCTTAGACTGATAGTAGGAAAAGCAAGTGAAATAGGTTCATCTAAAGTTCAGCATCCAGACTTATAATTTTAGAAAGCTGATTTTGCAGAAAGAGAGTAGCTGTTAAATCCTGTAAACCACCTATGCTGAAAAGTAAAATTTTATTAGAGACAGGCAGGGGTGAACATGTGCCATTAGCCCACCAGCAAAGCAATTCTGATACAGCAACCCAAGAGTCAGCCAGCCCAGAATTCAATTTACGGAAATTTATCAGGTACTACTTCTATGCCAAGACCAGTTTACAAAGTCTGGATATCCCAGAAAAAACACAAGCATCAGAAAGTCACAAAGAATACAAGGTCAAGGCCCCACAGAAAGCAGCACTTACTAACAGACACACTCAGTGTTAAACTTGATGAGAGCACCCAGAATGTGCACCCAAATGTAAAGGATTCTTCCTGGAGAAGTTTNGAGAAGAGAAGAGAAGAGAAGAGAAGAGAAGAGAAGAGAAGAGAAGAGAAGAGAAGAGAAGAGAAGAGAAGAGAAGAAGGAAAGGAAAGGAAAGGAGAGGAAAAAGAGAAGAGAAAAGAAGAGAAGAGAAGAGAAGAGAAGAGAAGAGAAGAGAAGAGAAGAGAAGAGAAGAGAAGAGAAGAGAAGAGAAGAGAAGAGAAGAGAAGAGAAGAGAAGAGAAGAGAAGAAAAACTGATATCAACATTACATACTCCAGAGGTTTGAAAAAGCATAAAAAAACCTTGGTTGATACAGAAGCTTTCTAGTTGCAATTGCAGACTTTACACATTAGTTATTCACATGAAGCCTCTGGAAAAGCAGGAATGTTCTGTTCTTATCTTGCAATGTGACATATTTTACTTGGTACAATGAATTGTACTCTAGGCACTACATAGCTCCATAGCTGTAGGAAGAGTTTCTGCTTGAGGTGTTTAACATATCTGTTAGCAAATTCAGAAACTGAAGTGTAAATTCCAAGACACTATGAAGACTGGAAATATTCTTAGTTCTGTGTGGTAGTTTAACATCAAGTATCAGAGAATGCAGTTGAAAACATTACTTATATTAAGACAAGCAACGCAGTATTTTTATGTAACTAATGTTTTCTGGATCAGCCTCAGTGAAGTGTCCCTCTTTGCTTATTCACTAAACAGCCACAATGCAAAATAGCACAAAAAGATCTGCATTTTCCTGTGGTAGAGGGTATGAAACATGAGCTATTTCATTAAGGGTAGCCTAACTTCATCATAAAAATATTTTCTGGACCTGAACAAATAATGAAAACTATCCCTACTGAAGGGAGTTTCAGTATCTAGTACTTCCCTAGACATTAGAATTAGGAGAACATGCTAGTCACTAAAATGACTAAACAGCTCAACAGTAAGAAAAAAGCAATGCTGAATGTGGTGTGGGGAATATGCTCACCTGATAAAGGAGACATTCAGATTGGGTAACATGAGATTGGTGTTAAAAATGAGAGGCCCCTAATTTGGTGGCTTGGGCTTTGCACTGAAAAGGGAAATATATTCAATATTGTCTAAGCCAGACTAAGCTAAATTCAGTTTCCCTGTGCTGGTTTACATCTCTGCCCTGGGGCCAATCCCAAGGATTAACTGATCCCTGCTGTTGGGAATGGTGTTACAAGAACAGAGCTGGTCCCTGCATGCCACCAGGCCTGGCAGCATGGGGACCAAAGAAAATTTTAGGTACAAGGTTGACAGAAATGGAACAAAAGGAAGAGCTGTTTAGTAATTTTAGTGACTGGCATGTTCTCCTAATTCTAATTAAGTTCTGGCAGTAGTTTTGGAAGAAAACAGTTCTGTAGGGCCTTATTATTGTCATGTAAGTGTCAGCACTTAGGTGGATTGCCTGAACTTTCCAAGTGGAATATATTGATCAGCAAATGGAAATCATTGCACAGAGGAGGTGCAAAGAACACTGAATGTTCACTTTCTCTTTAAAATATCATGAAAATGTCTGACAGATAATTGTAATTTGCTTTTCTACAATCACTACTCTAGACTTCCATCTCTACCTCTATAAGCACTTGGACTAGAAACTCACATCCATCTTAGTGGATGTCCCTGATTAAAGTGCTTCAAACATGTATTGGAGTGAGACAGGTATCCATCAGAGCAGAAGTGTAGAATCATTACCATCTGAAGGTGTCTCACTGCAATGCCTCACTGCTGTTCATTTTAATTATTTGGAAGAATTTTAAAAACACTGTGAAGAGTGAAAAAGCCAAAGATGTTCAGCTGTAGAATAGCACAGCTTTTGAAAAGGAGTTCATCCCCCAATAGAAGAAAATCCAAGTTCAGCAGCTCTGCAAATGTTGTTTCCATGTAGTGAGAACAACACTTGCTGTTTAGTAGTTTGTAACTGTAAAATTAGACTGTGTCCATATAAAACAAACTACTGGCCTGTGAGGTAACAAAAGGAACAAACAGTGTATAAAGAAGAAAAGGTAATATCAAAGAAATTGAAAGACTCATCCTAAAGTTTCAGCGTCCACCCAGATGCCTGCAGCTCTTGGTCTGCTGCCCTTCTTTGAATCCCACGTTTAATGAACTCCCAGCCTTTGGTAAGGAGCCCTTGCACTCCCTGATTTCTGTGTGTTGCACATTGAACACCCCAGCTCCACTGGTGTGCAGGTACCTGCCTACACTCAGAGCCAACACAGCACTGCCAGGTGCAGCAGTGTCTGTCAGCAAACACTGCCCTGGCTCTGAGCATCTGGCTCAGAAGGGCTTTCTCAGCACCACAGTGATTCCCAAGAGACAGACAGATGGTACCATCTGTGCAGCCTTCTGACTCCCAGCCTTCGTGCTCGCTGCAATCTCACTGGGTACAAATTTTATTTAGGAATAACCTGCTCAGTTATTATTATATATAGTATTTTATTAAGCAGAAATTAGAATAGTTTAGAATAGTCCTAAAAAATGTCCAGGGCCAGTTGTCATCTCCCTGCCTCTTTCATGGTTCTCAGGAAGCTCATTTTGATGGAAATGAGTCACATCCTTAGAGCATGTTTCGCTCATTATCTTGTCAAAGCAGAAACACAGATAATGAAAAAATGTACTTGGGGAGAATTACCAAGCCATGGACTTCGATGGGACTCAAATTCACTTGAAGGAGTCTTAGAAGAGAAAATGTTGAACAGTGAAGAGCGTAGGAAAAGGAATAAATCATACTGTGCTGCGATTCTAACAACAGATGTGTCTCTTATCCCAGCCTTATCTTCACTTGGTTGCAGGTTTAAAACTTTGCACAGTAGCTAAAAATACAGAAAAACATATTGTACATTCTTCAAAAGGGGTGATTAGTCTCCTGCTAGAGGAATGTCAGCTATTGTTCTCCTCCCAATCAGGGCAGTTTCAAGAAGCTAAACTCACTTTTTATTTTCCATCTCAAGTTTCCATGGTAACAGTATGTAATCATCATATTTGTAAATAGCAACTACCCATTTAACTTCACAGCCATTCTGAACATTTTTGGTGCATTTTTAACATCCCTGAAATGTCCAGCTTGCCTTTTTACAATCTTACTGTCAGTATACATAATTATTTGGGGATATTTCTGTTTAAGAAATTTCCAGTGATGCAGTAGCACTGTAGCACATCTGTATATAACACAGATTATATATTTATATATTATATACTGTATATAATACAGATGTGTGGGGGTCTGCACATGCACAGACATATAATGAACATTCTCTGGCACTGGCACATGCCAGTATAAATCTTTATTTTTCAACTTCTTACAACATTGCCAAGTCGAGGCCATTCAGGTTGGATGCCATTCAGCCCAATTCACATTCCAGAGATTTCTTTGATAGTTTCAACTAACTTTTTTCAGTTGTGGCCAAAAATGTGGCTATGGAAAGAAAGAACAGTTTGCCTCCATGGGCAGCATCCTTACAGCTTTTTCAGCAAGTTGGGAGCAGGGCATGGATGATACCTTGCTGTCACAGAGCTTTTTGTTGTCCTACCAAGAATTATCCCACATTTGGCCAACTTTTAATCTTCTAAGAACTTTTATCTCTCACAGACACAATCTAGATTTCCTAAAGTTCATAGCTGGAATTTGCTGGAGTTCCTATCTGCACTAAGCACAGTTTGGTCCATGGGAATTCTCATGTGCTGCTGCTCCAGCATGGAATGGCATTTGATGCCTTCCTGCCTCAGCTGGGGTCCAGAGCAGAGTGGGGACAGCAGTGGGGACAGAAACAGAGAGCAAGAGAACAGCAGAAGGACTCTGCTGTGAGACCTGCACATCTGGTTCACATTAAACAGGTATTTAAAGGCTTTCCAGAGTAAGGACACTGAGCATTGTTAACAAAGCCATTTGCCCCAGTCTCTCAAATCTCATCCCTTGCAAACTTAAGCCTCTTTCCCATTTCTACCCCATCCACCTCACATCCCCAGAACACCTTTTCCTGTGGAATTAAACATCAAGAATACAGCTTTGGGGATTGATCTGAGTAAGTGGTCTGTACTGGAATCTTGTCAGTTGTTTTCCATTAGGAGAAATGGAGAATGAAGTGGGGAGTTACTTTGATGTAGCCCTTTTCTTTTCCAAAGAACACACAAAGGTCCTTTTCCTTGGGCACAGGAGGAATTAAACAAAGACAGTTGCTTTATTCAGCATCTAGTCCCTCCCAGTTTGCACTTGGCTGAGGAGTTCATTCTGGCCACGATCCTAAAGCTATTCCACAGAGAAACCTGTCTTTCCTACATTAATCCTGCCTCAAAGGTCACTGGTTATACCCATGAATTCTGGAATGTAGCCCTCACTCACAACAGGACATAATTTTAAAGAAAAAACAGCAACAGAAAGGTCCTTGCAGGATTGTTTAACCAAAATTAAACGGTTCCGTTGTGCAAATTTCAGTGCACTGTTAATGAGAAATACCAGTTATTTGAAACATGCTTAAAACTTAGGAATAGCAGAAAAATATTAATCTTTTCTTTTTTCCCTTCCCCATTCTAGTAAATAATCCTAATTTTTGCAGATAGGCACCTGAAATGAAGCAAAAAATTTGGGGTGGTTCCTGCAGGAGTCCTGCTACCTGGTTCCCAGGGAACTGGAATGCAGGCAATATAAGCTGGGATCTGTCTGCAGCAGATTCTGTAATGCTCTTGACTTCCTCCTGCTTTAAGTCATTTTTTTCTTGAGGTACATAATATTTTCTGGAGAAATAAACAGAAAAGAGGCTTGGTTACTTTAAAAATAAGTAAGATCAGATGTACTCATTCACTTTAGTAGTGAAGAAATGAAAAAGGAAGCATAAATTGTAGATTTTTTTTGTTTAACATATGAAAATTATAACATTATTTTTCTTTATTCACAGCACTGAGTTAACCTTACTTCTCTTGTCTTTTGCAAAGAGTTGGCATCAAATAAACAGCAATAGGTCAGTGACAGGAAATACAAATTACCTTCCTTTTCTAAGTGCTATGGTTCTTACTCCTGATTCAGGCAAATACAGGGGAAAATTGAATGTAGTATTCCATAACACTCTCTGGGAATTGTCAAATATTCTACTGATACCAGACTGAATGATATTAACCATTTATCTGTTGCAGTTTACTTACCTTGAATTTGGGAGTGGAGTGAACTAGTGAACTAGTTCTGTGTTGAATTTTTATTGTTAACTTCTAACAAAACATTTTGCCAGTTTTGTTTGTAGAAGCTCATGAGCTCAGAGCTCCATAAAAACAGAGCAGGTGTTCCCTCTGCCAGAACAGCTGCTGATGGCCTGCAGCTCTGGGAAGGGTCTCTCCTCTGCTTTTGAAATCAAAGGAGAATATTACAGTGCTGTCAACAACATTCAGCAAAGATGTAGCTGAAGATTTGCATCGTTAAAATAAGTCACAACAGTAACAAACATTTGTAAAGCCTCTCTAAATGCCACAACACTGGTCCTTATTGTAAACTCTCACAACAGAAACATAGGAAATATCTGTTTCTTTATTATTTACTCAACCTTTAAGCAGCTATTTACTTTGTCTGCAAAAGCTGTCCACACATTTATCAACAGGACACAATGGCTTAAAATCTGTCTCCATTTAGGGCAAAAGAAATCTACCCAGGAAACCAAGGATTTTACCTCATAGATTCATTTATCTGTGTAGTAACAGAGTAGAGTTGAGCTATTTATGACACAGTGATATTTACATACATTCCAAAATCTGTTTAATTTACTGTCTTTAATTTTGTAACACCTGGCTTTTGGATGTTGGGGATCATTCTGAAGTTCTTACCATGTTTTCAGTCACACATTTTCAATCCTCCCTATGATGGAACTATTCTTTTTGCCTGGTTCATTAACTCCATGTATGATTTACTTTTATCACGTTGTGTTTTGGAAATAAGAGCCAAGCTGAGTGCCTGTTAACAGCCCCTGTGTATCACTGTGCACAGAGGTATGCTGAGTGAAAATACTTCTGATGCCCATAAAACAGAATCAAAAGGAATGGTTGTGTTGAGTAATAAATCATGTCTGATGTGAGTTAGAATTGTGCCACAGCTGGTGTCCACATGGACTGCTATTTTCAGAGGCTTTTGTGTACCTGGCAAAGATACCTGTGAGGGACTTCCATTAGAGGAAAGCATGTGTCCCATACCAAAATTAATAAAAAGGGAAGGCGTCCACTCCTGAGAAAGGGCAAGTTTGAGGGGTAATAACACTCTGAGGTTCTCATATGGTTGATGGGTCAGTGAGGTTCTTAAAAAATCTGAATGTGTTGGCACATTTCTTTTTCTGTATGCCACCCTTTGAAATGTGTCAGCCACCCAACAAAATGTTTGATCAAAATGCACATTTTTTGAAGCCTTTTAATGAAGGAGAGTCATAAGGCCTAAAGAGATTGCATCTTGAGCTTGTGGAAAAAAATAAGAAGGAAAAGCATGAGAATTCCTGGGTGGTGAAAAAAAGGGTAGGAATTGAAGAAGCTAAAAATAAGAAATGCTTGTGAATAATTTTATAGCATTCACCAGTCCTATTGAGGACAATCAAAACTGCCTAAAATCTGCTTTTCAATTATCTTTTTGCCAGTTCTTAGGGATTTTTTTTTTTTTTTTTAAATACAGGGCCACTTGAGAGTGCTGAACAATATAAACAAGCAATGAAAATGTACTGAATTAACACAACCCTCTAGACATCTCCATTCCAGGTTCTTAATTGCAAGTATTGCCTCCTTTAGAGTTTGTATCATAGGTTTAAAATGCAGAGACATTACAATTCCAAACCACCAAAAAACACCACACAAAGTACTAAGAAGACAGTAAGTAACTCTCTATTTGTTTCATACAAGACTGTGACCTGGATAAAAATGTCAGAGTGTTGCAGGAGGTTTCATTGGCACTGGGTGGGGGATCCAAGGCAGGGATGTGCCTCTTCAGGCAGCCCCCAGGGGACTGGAGATGCACTCCAGAGCAGCCCAAGCAATTCCAAGTGAGACAGGCTCTTAGCAGTGCAGAACAGTGGGATTTTGGGTGCTTCAGATATTTTGGAATATCCCACAGAACACAGGGAATCCTTTTGGAGCAAGTATCATCTCACTGTAGATGGCACAATTCCCTGCAGTGCCTTTGTTTTCACATCCCTATTTCCACAAATGCAGTCCCCCCAACAGACTGCAGAGTCCACAACCACACCTCTGCAAGCAGGTTTTTGGTGCCATTCCAGCAGTGATAACCTCTTATACCCCCCAGACAGCTCTCTCTCCTCTTCTGCAAACAAAGCACACTCAGAAGGGTTGCATGGACACTATTTCTGAGTCACCCTCATGCTCATTCCTGCTGAGATATTTATGGTACCATTCTTCTTGTCCTGGAGATGCCATTTATTGCAGGATTCCTCTGCAAGTGACCAGCATGAGGCATGAATGTCAGCTCACATTTCTGGAAAGTGTATTACAGCAAGAGGGAGACATTTGAGGATAATTAGAAAAGTGAAAGCTGCCCTACCTGTCATAAATGTCAGCAAGCTGAGAATCAATTTGCATTTCTCCTATAGAGAACATTATCACTTCTACATTTTACTACTGAAAATATGACACTGTACAAGGGAAGTATCAGAAGGTCTTCTACTTTATTCATTATTAACAATAATATCCATTTTACTATAATTTTTTCCAACCACATTTATATGTGTGTATTTGCCTCGTTGACAGGGGTTGTGCACCATAAAACTGATCTATAGTTAATATATGAGACTAATAATTGCACAAACCAGAGAGAGATTGCCTTCTGAATGTGCTGTGCTGCCAGGATGTAAGAGTTCAGATGTTGGTATCATCTCTTTGGTATCAGATTTTTGTTTGGGCTGGAATATTTTCTGTCATGATGTATGGAATTACACCAGGAGACAAGCTGGAACTTACAGTTGAATTTACAATAGTTTGCATTATTCTGTCTGGCATAAAGACCAGCACCCCTGTGGTTTCAATAGAATTGCACAGTGGGATAACTCACGGGGGTGTTAATGGTATTGCACTCCCCTAAGTGAGGAAAACATCAGCGAAACCTGAGACCTCCTGGAACCTCAGGAGTGTCACATCCCTCTGGCTCATCTGGCTGGGCTGTGTGCTGGCCAGGGCTCCACGGGCTGTACTGGGGAACTTGTGTAAGCAAAGGATGATCTGGGACCTTTCCCTGTCTGCTCTTGGGACTGAAGGTGTTGATTAATGCACAATTGTGTCCCCAGGCTGGCTGTTTGTTACAGCAGCCCAGGACCCAGGGACAGGGCACTGGGCCACTCGGCCCTTACCTGACTCCAGCTGTGTTTGATGCCAGTGTGACTCTCCCTGGTTTATGTATTCCTGGGTTTGCCTGCTGAGCAAACAAAACCTGTTGGGAAAGCAGAGCTTTTGAGGAGGCAGGAGTGCCTTTCCTGGGCTGCTGTTAAATCCCTCTTTCCCCTAAGTTTCAGTTCACACAGACCTTCACTCTTTCCTCGGCAGAGGATCCCTGATTCCTGAAGGAGGGGCACTGCACCACCCCTGAAAGGAGCGGGTCAAAAAGTTCCTTACAGCTCCCAAAACGTATTTCCTATAGGACCTAGAGAGGTGCTCATGGAAGCGGCCTTTTTCTTTTAAAAACCAGATGCGAAAACTAGATGGGACTTCCAGAATTGTGTCAGCCTCAGTTGCTGCACCGTACCCCGTTGTGCCACATGGCAACTGGTGCGTATTATGCATGTGAATGTAAAGCTGAGAAAAGTGACGGCGAGCTGCGCTGGCAGGTGCTTTAATGGCGTTCTGCAGCGGCCCAGAGCGCATTCCGCGTCCCGGGACACTGACACGTGCAGTTAAAACGCTCCGTTATTCCCTTTTCAGCGCGGTACGTTCGCGTATGACAGCGGGCACACCGGCAGCGGAGGGCGCTGAGGGGGCCGGGCCGGGCTGACCCCGCCCGCCATGGCC